>CAUYUJ010017527.1:489911-509911 GCA_963575745.1 Prorocentrum cordatum | reverse complement strand
ATCAGCATCAGCATCACCATCATCATCATCACCATCACCATCATCATCATCATCATCATCATCATCATCATCATCATCATCATCATCATCATCATCATCATCGTCATCGTCGTCGTCGTCGTCGTCGTCGTCGTCATCAAGATCGTCATTGTCGTCATCAGCAGCACCATCATCATCATCAGCAGCATCAGCATCACCAGCTTCGAGCATCAATCGTCGAACTCCTCCTCCTCCTCCATCACCTCCGCATCCTCCATCATCGACCTTAGAATTCCTCCTCCCCCCCTCAATATCCGATCTCCTTCTCCTCCTCCCCAATCCTGGCTTTCCCCCTGCCCCTCCTCCTCCTCCTCCTCCTCCTCCTCCTCCTCCTCCTCCTTCTCATCGTGCTCATCCTCCCAGTCGGCCATCGATCGAGTTCCTCCGCCTCCTCCGCCTCATCATCCTCCGCCTCGATCACCAGTCCTCGAACTCTGCCTCCGCCTCCTCGTCTTCATCCATCATGGACCTTCGCATTCCCCCTCCTCCTCCTCCTCCTCCTCCGCCTCCCCCGCCTCCTCGGGGACGCAAAACCTCCCACCGGGAGCTCCCCAAGGAGCGACAAAACGGCATCGCCCCTCCCCGCCCCCCCCCACGAGCGAGAACAGAACACGACACGGCGGCTCGCCGACTCCGCCGTGCCGCTCGGGAGCCCACGACAACGGCGGCAGTTGTGCACAGTTCGCAACCACCGACGGAGCAGCGCAGGAGGAGGCAGGATGAGGGGGGCGAGGAAAAGGGGGGGGGGAAGGAGAAGGTGTGCGACCGCAGTGCTCTATAATCAAGACGGAAAGCCAACACGAGAGGGTCAAGAACAAGACGCCGCGGCTTTCTCGCGGATCTAATGCAATTCCTGCAGCCCTCCTCCGGATCCCCGTCCCGAAGCAACTGCGGCATTCGGCGTGGGCGCCCTCCTTTTCCTCCCTCCCCCTCGTCCGCCTCTTCCTCCTCTTCCTCCTACTCCTCCGTTTACTCCTTATCCCTCCGTTGACTCCAACCAGTCCCTCCTCCATCCTGTTCCCTCTTCCTCCTCCTTCCCCTTTCCTGCCAGACCTCCTCTTTCTCCTTTCCCTCCTCCTCCTCCTCCTCCTCCTCCTCCTCCTCCTCCTCCTCCTCCTCCTCCTCTTCCTCATTCCTCGTCCGCTCTCCCTCCCTCCTCTCCCTTCCCCCCTGTTCCCACTTGTCCGTTCCAATACACTGGTGCCACCATTCCCATCTGTCCCCACCATGTTCCACTTCATGCTACTATTACTATTCCTCCTCGTTTTCGTCCACCTGCCCTGGTAAACCTCGCCCTTCGGTATCACATGGTGCCGCGCATGCCAGGCCAATCCGATATCAACCAGAAACATGCGCGCACCTCGCGCGCGCATTGTATCTGGCAGACACCAGTCCTTCACAATTCCATATATCCAGACCAGTAGCTGCGCACCAATACCTTGAACATGCGGTGCATGAGTGTCAGTAGCGTGGTCCGCGCACAAGCAATTTCACAACAAAAACACTTCAATTGTATTCAAGGCGACCTCAAGCAATTCCGCGAACAAATGCAGCTAACGCAAAAGGCACTTCAACGCAACAATCTGCCATTGAAACCAGATGCGCGGGTAACGCAACGCCTAGCATGCTATGCACAAGTGAATGAAGCAACTGCGCGGCAATCCGACGCAATCCATGCCAGGGCAACGCTGAACAATGTGAGCCGACGCAGTGTGACATTGCCGACGACGCGCAGAGTTATAAGACGCAACGCAATGCAGCACACCACCAAGTCACCCTGCAACGTATCCAACCCATCAACGTCAAGCAATACGAGGAGTTGGCCGGGACGTGCATGGACAACGACGGTACAGGCGTGGCCACTTGTTGCGTGCGCGCTACTTGGGGCGCGCGCGCGGCGCGACTTCCATGGCAGCGGTGGATGGAAGGGTGGAGCCTCAAGAACCGAAAAGGACGGGGGCGGAACCGCGGAGCAAAGGACGGACACGAGGAGAGGGGACCGTCTCGGCGAGCAACGTGGGCGGGAACGAAGGGCAGGGGAAGAACATACGGGGGGCCACAAAGCAGCGTGGCAGCGGCAAGGAAGCGGTGAAAGGGAAGAGGACGACGACGAGCGGCGCGTGGCGGTGTTACTGTCGAGCGGCACGCTGGGGAAGTAGCGCTGCCCGCGCAATGAAGCCCTGGCGCTCCAGAGGATCAGCTGTTTATAACTACTGCAAGCAGCGAGTAAGGTCTAGCTCGCCCGCCAGCTTCCCCGCCTCCTTCCTGCATCTGTCAATGCGGGGGATAAGCGCCAACAAGCGCGCCACAAAGTCTGCAGGCGGCCCAGAGGAAAACAAATCAAGGCTGGGGCCGCGTATCATCAGCAAGTTGTCCACCGTCGTCGCCCCGGGGAGCACCGCGTAGGAGATGTTGCCAGGGGTGTCCACGTCCTCCGCGTCTTTGCGCCCAGCGACGGCGAGTTCCCGCCCTGATCTGCGTACGACGTCACCGCGCTGGACCCAGCAACAGCCCTTCGAAAGTGGCGAAAGCGTGGCATCCTCTCGACGACGGCGAGGTCCGGCTCTGATCTGCGTGAGACGTCACCCCGCTGGGACCCCAGCAGCCCTCGAAAGTGGCGATGGTTTCGCATTTCACAACCCCCAGCGACGGTGCAGTCCCGCTCTGATCTGCATATAACGTCACCGCACCAGCAGCCCTCGAAACTTGCGACAACTTCGCAGTTCGCAACACACCAGCGACTGCGAGGTCCCGCTCTGATTTGCGCAAGACATCACTCCGCTGGATCCACCAGCGGCCCTCCAAAGTGGCGAAAGTTCTGCAATTCGCAGCGGCCCAACGACGGCGAGGTCACCGCGCTGACCTGCGTAAAACGTCACCGCGCTGGACCCACCAACAGCCCTCGAAAAGGGCGACAACCTCGCAGTTCGCAACCCCGCAGCGACGGCGAGGTCCGGCTCTGACCTGCGTGAGACGTCACCCCACTGGACCCACCAGCTGCCCTGGAAAGTTGAGAAAGTTTCGCAATTATCAGTCCCCCAGCGACGGCGAGGTGCCGCGCTGATCTGCGCAAGACGTCGCTCCGCTGGACCCACCAGCAGCGTTCAAAAGTGGCCGCAATCTCGCAGCGAGCAACCCCCAAGGATGGCAAGGTAAGAGGCAGTCCATCAGGCGAACTTTCCGGCAGTTGCAAGCCAGGAGAGAGGCACGAGAGGACAGGAGGAGGGACGAGAGGAGGAGGCAGGGAGGAAGGGAGAGGAGTGAGGCGGGGAAGGGAGGACAAGGGACGACGGTGGAGGAAGAGAGAGGGAAGCGAGAAAGAGGGACGAGAGGAGGGGAGGCGAGGGAGAAGGAGGGGAGGAAAGGGACGAGAGGAGAAGGGAGGCGGGGAAGGGCGGACCGGAGACCGCAGGCGGCGCTCCACTCCAGACGAGAGCCCAGCGCAGGAGGGTCGAGGACAAGCCAATGCAAAGCGTCGAACCAAAGAGCGGACAACCTACCCTCAGAATACGCATTCCGCTACGCGAAGCCGTTTATGAAAGGAGCCCCCCAAACATCGAACAAGGGGGAGTGCTGTTGAATAAACGCCCAGGGCCGTTTAGTGTCGGGTCTGGGTGGTTTGTCCTCCCTTGACGAATGAACCCGAGGAGACCCCGGGAACTCCGAGGTCACATGGACGGGAAACGCATGAACAAATCCCGAGGGACTCAGGCTGAGGGTCGCAAGTGCCACTGGGCTCCTCTCGCAAACAAACCAAGAGACGAGGGAGCAACGAATGCGGAAGAGGAAGGAGGGAGGACCCAGTCGGAAGGAAGTCTGCGAGACGCCTCAAGCAGAGGCGGTCGGAGGGAGGATGGGCGAAGAAAGGGGAAGGAGGGGGGCGGGACCGCAGAGTGTCCCCCCGCCCACTTCGGGCACACTCGTCACGCGGGTCGTGTCCCCCGGGGAGAGTCGCCTACGGCCCCAGAGAAAGGCAGGGTTCACACAGCCTCCCCCCCGCTGGTTTCGGGACGCCCCTCACACGAACAGTGCCAGAGACAAAGTTCGCATGACGCCCCTCCGCCTAGTTCGGACGCGGATCGTGGCCCACAGGGAAGTTCCACGTACGGCCCTCATGGGAGGATTCGCGCTGCGCTCCCCCCACAAATCTCGCCTCACCCTCACCCTGACCGGGCCCCGCAGGGAACTCCACCGACGGCCCCACAGGCAAGGTCCACACTTCGCCGTTCCGCCCATGTCGGCCCACCCCTGACATGGATCGTGACCCACACGGAGCTCCACCTACGGCCCCAGAGAGAGGGTTCGTAAGGCGTCCCCCGCCCATTTCGGTACACCCCTCAGACGGACCGCGATCGGTAAGGAGCTCCACCGACAGCTTCAGAAGGATGGGTCGCATTGCATCCCTCCGCATATTTCGGCACACCCATGACCTGGATCGTGCCCCGCAGGCAGCTCCACCTGTGGCACCAATGAGCAACTTCGCATGGCGCCACCATGCCAACTTCAGCGCACTTTACCAACTCGAAGGAGCCCAACGGAAAATGCCAATTTCGGAGCACGCCTCACTCGGATCGCGCTCCAAAATGAGCTCCAGAACGGCCTCCGTGGGCGCGCTCGCAAGAGGGACACCCCCTTAACGCGGATCTCGCCACGCAGGGACCGGAGCACGCATGTGCGCGCTCGCTTCGCGGCAGCACCCTGTCCGTTCAGATCCGCGGCGCGCAGTATTGGAAGAGACGGCAATGCCCTTCGCTACACGCAGTCGCGTGGAGTTGGGTCCTACGTGTACGGATACATAAACACACACAAACACTCACGCACACGCACGCACACACACACACACACTTCAACGGGCGGGTGCTGTGCTGTGCTGTGCTGTGTTGTGGTGTGCTGTGCTGTGGTGTGCTCTATGATGTGCTGTCATGTGCCGTGCTGGCCACGCGGGCACGCACGCGCGCAGCCTGGCTGCATCGTGCCGCGATGCGTCTGGCCCCTCGTGTCCGCGGCCATTCGTGGGGGACGCGAAGCCGCTTCCCTCCTGGATCCCTGCTGTGTCTCCCACGGGCAGTGGAACGGCATGTGCTCTAAAGGCTCTCTCGCTCGCTGACCCGGCGCGGCCCCGAGCCGTTGCGGCGTGGCTTGAGGCTCTCTTGTGGCATGGCGACGGTGCCGCGCCGGGCCTCCTGGGACTTCGCCGTCGAGCACGTTGCTCAGAGGCGGTCGCCCGTTGCCGCTGCCGGGATGGGTGCTCGCGCGTGCTTCTCCTTCCGCCTCCTCGTGGGCCGACTCGTGGTGCCTGGATGGTGGGCTTGCTGTGCGCAGGCTGCTCGGTAGGATCATCGCAGACTCGGCGACGGGAGGACGTGCGGTTGCCTCTGCTGGTTGCCAGCTGCGCCGTGAGCGGGTGTGCTCGCCAGGCACGTCGTCGTGCTGCCCGCCGTGCCGGCGGAGCGGGACTGCGGTCGATGAGGCCGTCCTGAGCGTTCTCTCTCCTCCCGCCCTCCTCCGTCCCTTCCTCCCCTTCCTTCCTCTCCTCCCTTCTCCCTTTCCCTTCCCTCTCTACTCCCTCCCCCTCCTCTCCTCCGCCTTCCCTCCCCTTCCGTCGTTGTCGTTCGTCGCCCCTGCTGCTCGGGGTCGCGGGCGCTGTCCTGGGGGCCTCGCCCTGGAGCGCTGGCACGACGGCGAATCGATCGCGGCTCTTCCCAGCCTTCACCGTTCGTCAGCAAGGGCGCTCTCCACCATATGGGGGGGTGCTGTGGTCGGTGCGGGGACGCAGTGAGGAGGAGGAGGAGAAGGAGGAGGAGAAGGGGAAGGAGGAGGAGGAGGAGGAGGGGGAGGAGCAGGAGGAGGAGGAGGAGGAGGAGGAGGAAAGAGGCATGGCCTCTCACCCACCCGCGCTCCCACACGCCCTGAAGAGCGTCTGTGCGGAGTCGGGCGGTGCGGCGCGCCCGCATCACGCCACCCAGGCTTGCCTGGCCACTCTCCACGTCGGGGAACACACCACGACGGCATGCACAGCCGCCTGCCTGGCGGCGTCGTGGGAGCTGACTCGTACTCGTGTGGTGCGGCGCGCGCCTTTGGCAACGGTCGGTGCCACCAGGACTTGGAAGGGGTTGGACCTTGACGGATGGGGCTTTCGGGCAGCGTGCGTTCGTGTGTCGGTATTGGGTGGCCGCACAATGGACCGTGCCCCACCAACGTACGGCCCCCTCGGCCACCGCCGCCGGCATTGCTTGCGCGGCGCGCGGCTGACTCGAATTGGTGTGCGTATACGGTGTTCCCGCTTACAGCGGGGGAGCGGACGAGCGTCCACACACACAGGCAAAAACAAGCACAAACACACACACACACACACACACACACACACCACACCACACACCACACACCACACACCACACACCACACACCACACAACACACACCACACACCACACACCACACACCACACACCACACACCACACACCACACACCACACACCACACACCACACACACACACGCATTCACACGCGTGCATGCTTGTCTCTCGGGGCCCTCCTGGGGTGTCTTCCCAAACATGCGACGTCCTGAATGTTTCAGGACGGCGTCCTTGGAAATCCCGGCCCTTTCCCCGGGACCAGTTTTTCGTCCTGAGTCGTTTTTTGACGGTTCCGAGGCCCGGCGAGGGCTCCCCGGGGCCGAACAGATTCACAAACCTCCCGTCCTGATTCTTTTCACGGCGCGATCACGTCTGAGCTGGAGGCCTCGCGGATCGTCTGAGACGGCGCCTGCTGGGCCGCCGCAGGACTCCTCGAAGCACCGTCTTAGGGGGGCGAGTCGGGTCCCTCTTGAGCCGCCCTGACGGGGACATGACTGCTCTGTGGGCCGATTCGGATCAGGGGCCCTGTGAGCGATGTAACTTCCCAAACATGGTCGCGACGTAGAATAATCAGGACGGAAGGTTTTTGAAGATGTTCGGCCCGAGGGAGCCCTCGCCGGGCCTCGGGACCGTCAAACAACGACTCAGGACAAAAAACCGGTCCCGGGGAAAGGGTCGGGATTTCCAAGGACGCCGTCCTGAAAAAATCAGGACGTCGCATGTCTGAGTTGGGCTTTCGTGGGAAGCCTCGAGGAAGTCTGCTTCGGGCCTCTTGGGGGTCTCGTGGGGCTTCACGGGGGCCTCCCCGGACCTCTTGGGAACCGCTGCGGGGGCTTCCTGAGGGCTGGAGGGCGGTCTCACGGGGCCGTTTGGAAGCGGAGGGCTCCAGATGTCAGCTGGCATTCCCGGTATTGGGCCCCTGTATGGGGCCCTCTTAGGGGCAGCTGGGGCTGTCTTGGGCCGATCTCGGGGGGCCTCTCGGGCCGTGTTTGACGCTGTCGAGACTCACAAGGCGAATGTGCTGAAAAGTTGCACTTGTCCTACAGAATTGAACAGAATGTTGCGCCCAGGGGCTTCCTGGGTGGGCCACTTGGGGCATTTTTGAAATCTATTTGAAGCTTTTCGGACGGGGCAGGGCCCGAAGGCCTCTTACCAGCAGTTCTGACGTCTTGGATGGCCTGTTGGGAGCCTCGTTGGGGCTTCCAGGTGGCCTTGTGCAGGCTCTTGCGGGCTTCTGGGGGCTTCTGGGATGCCAGTGGGCGTCCCCAGGGGTCATCTTTGGGCGGAGGGCTCGCAATATATATATATATATATATATATATATATATGTATATAAACATAGATTTATTCACACACACATATATATACATACATACATATATAGCACCCCGCAGATGCGGATAAGAGTAACGGGGCGGTGGATAC
The DNA here is from genome assembly GCA_963575745.1 of Prorocentrum cordatum. Taxonomy (NCBI): domain Eukaryota; class Dinophyceae; order Prorocentrales; family Prorocentraceae; genus Prorocentrum; species Prorocentrum cordatum. The sequence continues at coordinate 502,091 of CAUYUJ010017527.1, read as the reverse complement.
GTCGGCGGTTTGCTTGTGAGACTCTGGAGAAGCCCGCCGCAGGCGCTAAAGTTTCGCAAATTGTGCAACGAGCCCGCCGCAGGCGCCGATTCTTCGTTAAACCAATGTGCGCAGGTCGCGTGTGGGTCGCAAATGGGTCTGTGGTGGGTCGCGGGTGGGTCGGTTTTGGGTCGGGTGTGTAGAGGGCAGAAAATCCAACCATACTACTAACCACCCCGACAAGCGAAGCCGTTTAGTAAACGCACACGAGGAATGAATCGAACAGAGCAGGGCTGTTTAGTAAACGCCCAGGGCCGTTCAGTAAACGTCAATTGTCGGGTCTGGGGGGATTCTCCTCCCTTCAGAGTGGGTCGCGAGGTGGGTCGCGGGGTGGGTCGCGGGTGGGTCGCGGGGTGGGTCGCGGGGTGGGTCGCGGGTGGGACAGCGACAACAAACAACAACAACCACCACCACCACAACAACAATCGTTCTAAGACTGTTCGCTCTTACTTGCCCGCGTGTCATTCAAAACGAGTCCCCCACACCCTCGATACCCGCCTTTTTTGTCTTCGATCACACCCCTTTGGGGGGGGATTCTTTCTTTGGGGGGAGCGGCGTGCTCTGACACGCGGGCAAACCTGAACGGGCGGACAATCCTTCGTGGACGTACATGTGCCCGCCATTGAAATTGGTGTGGGCCCTGCAAAAAGAGGAGGGGGAGAACGAGGGAGAGTGGGACGACGGGAGGGGGAGGGACGAAGGAAGAGGGAAAACGCCAGGAGAGAAGGAGCGACGAGGGGGCGGTTGATTAGAGAGAGAGAGAGGGAGAACAAACGAAAAACAGATAAGAGAGTTAGAGAAAGAGAGAGAGAGAGAGAGGAGAGAGAGAGAGAGAGAGAGAGAAAGAGAGAGAGAGAGAGAAAGAGGGAGGGAGGAGGCAGGGAGAGGAGGAAAAGGGGACAGGGCAGAGAGGCATAAGGATGAGGGAAGAGAGGAGGGAGAGAGAAGGGAGGAGAGGAGGGAGGAAGGAAGAGGGAGGAGGGAGAGGGGGGAGGAGCAGGAAGGTAAGAGCGTGAACGTTCGAAGAAATCCTAGGCGAAAACGCCGGTCCTGAAGGAAGTCTCGGGCGGGAGCCCACGACGGGCGGGCGATCCACTGACGGGCGGGACGGGCGGGTGGGACATTCAAGCGGGAGGCCTGAGTATGGCGAAAGCGCGATTACTAAGTAAAGTGTAACGGCGTCCTTGGCGCAGCGTGTTTCCTAAGCGGCGAAAGCGCGATTCCTGAGTACATTGCATGGAAGTCACAGGCGAGAACGCAATTCCTGAATAAAAAGTGACGGGTTCTCTGGCGGGAGCGGGGGTCTTGATTAAATTGCGAGGAAGTCTTGATTCAATTACGAGGAGGTCTCAAGCGGGAGCGCCGTTCCTGAGTAAATTGTGAGGAAGTCTCAGATGGGTGCGGGGGTCCTGACTAAATTGCGAGGAAATCACAGGCGGGAGCACCGATCCGGAGTAAATTGTGAGGAAGTCTCAGGAGCGGGGGTCCTGAGTAAATTTGGAGGAAGTCTCAAGCGGGAGCCGTTGTTGTTGTAATCTGGGGGATCGGGGGCACAGTTTGAGCACTCAGACTTCCCCTGTCCAAAAACAGGGTGCGAGCGTCGAGGGGCACACTTTGATTGAGAAAAAACTGCATGCACCGGTGAGGGGGGATCAACAATAATTGTTCTTCAGGAATGAGAGTTCAACAAGAACAACACCAACACCAACAACGACAACGACAACAACACCAACACCAACACCAAAAACAACAGCAGCAACAACAACAGCAACAACAACACCAACAACAACACCAACAAAACCAACAGCAACAACAACAGCAACAACAGCACCAACAACACCAACAGCAACAGCAACACCAACAACAACAGCAACAACAACACCAACACCACCAACAGCAACAACAGCAACAGCCAGAACAACACCAACACCAACAACAGCAACAACAACAACAGCAACAGCAACAACAACAACAACGCAACAAACAAAATTCTCACCACGAATTTCCTATTCAGCCACGCACCCAGGGACAGTGAATGACCAGTCGGCCCCCTCACTCGGATCAGCTCGGGTTCCCCCTACTGGGCCCTCTGAGGCCTTCCTCGGGGACTTCTGGAAACGTCTTGGAGCCTTCCTGTGTCGCCTGGGGACTCCATCGGGGGCCTCTCGGGCCGTCCGTGGGCGACTCGAGCCGCTCGCGTCACCTTGAGAGGGGTGGAAGCAAAGACAACGAACATGGTGAACGTGCACGAACTCCGGTGGCAAGGGGGCGACGTCCTGCCCTGGTGGCTCTCGTGGAGGTCCTCCCGGAGAGCTCCTGGGGCGTCCTGGAAGCCTCTCGGGTCGTGGGTGACGCCTCCTGATCTGTGTGGGGGCCGTCCTGGGCCGTCTCCGTGGCGGTCGGACCTCCCTCGGAGGCGATGCTCCCCCCCCCCTCATGGGCGCGGCCCCCCAATATGTAAAGTTATGTCGGGCCTGTCCCCCTACAGGGGGATTTTCGACGAAAAATAAAAAATACCCCAAACATAATCCCAAAATGCTCCAAAAATAGTCAGGGAACGATTTTTGTTAGTATCTTTTGACCTTTTTGTTGTATTTTCTTGTATGTTTTAATGTTTCGTCGAAAATCCCCCTGTATCTGGGGGCCCTGGGACACACAAATAAATACACACAAATAAAAATATTACCCATATGTTCCAATATTTTCTGTCTTCCCCCCCCCACTTCCTATATTTTCCCATATTTTCTGGGGAATCGACGATTCATTGCGTCTGTGTGTGATTTTTTCCCCTCCTGAGATGTGTAGAGGTCCGTGGGCGCTCGCACGTGGCCCCCCCGCTCTGCACGGCCAGCGGCCGAGGCAGCCTCGGACGCTCCGGCGCCCAGAGGCTTTTCCTTCTTCGGCCCGCGCCGCTCTGGCGGGTCGGGTCGGGCGAAGAGGGGGGGATAGCAAATTGGGCGCCCGAGTTATCCGGGGTAACTCGGGCCCGGGGTAACTCGGGCTTGGATTCCCGAAAAGCGAGCCCGAGTTAGCCCTGACCCGAATCATCCCTGAGGAGTTGTGGCTCTGGACGCCCGAGTTATCCGGGGAAACTCGGGCCCGGGGCAACTCGGGTTCGGATTCCCGAACAACGAACCTGAGTGAGCCCTGACCCGAGTTACCCTTGATGATTCGGGTCTCTGAGCAAAGGGGGCCGCGACGCAGATGGCGCGTCGAGCCGAGGCGTGGTGGGCCAGTGCCGGCGGAGCGGCACGCTATACAACAAGCCCGGGCCGCACTCGCTTGCCGTATCTCGGGCCGGGCGGAAGGGGGGGACAGCACAGGGGGGGCTTGAGAATCGGCTCACGTAGCTGATTTTCCCGGCGCCTCCCGGCGCCGGAGGCGGCCATGTATCGAGGAATGGGCCCCTCGGTGAGGCCGAGACCAGCTGCATGCAGCAAATTTCGTACCCCCCCCCTTTCCCAATCCCCCCCTTTCGCCCGGCCCGAGAGGGGGAGCATCAGCGAGCGCAGGGCCAAACTCAGGACGAACTAGTCGTTGTCGTCGTCGTCGTCAGCGAGCTCCTCCTCCTCCACCTCCTCCTCCTGCTCGGCCTTCTCCTGAGCTTAATATTCCAAGCGTCGAGCCTCATCGTCGCGGCTCAAGCTGGGCACCTCCAAGACCAGGCGCCAGCCGCGAATCGCATGAGAGATCGCGCCTTTGATCTCGCTCTTGAAGCTTGCGCGCTCCGCCTTCGTCAGCTCGCTGGTCGGTTTCTCCTCCCCGAGTTTTTGAACTCCCAACTGGTCGCACATGTGGACGAGCATGAATACAGAATGGCGACCAATTCGTGCTGGGCCCCCCGCAATAACCAAACTGGCTCGCGGGACGAATGCAGTGCTGGACATGGGCTCGGGAAGAATAGGAGGAGCACACAGTGGATAACAAGAAGAGCAGCATGGCGATGAGGAGGATGTGGATGAAGAGGAGGGGGGAAAGGGGAAAGGATGGACCGAACAAGGGGGAGGCGGGGAAGAGGGAGAGGAGGAGGAGGAGGAGGAGGAGGAGGAGGAGGAGGAGGAGGAGGAGGAGGAGGAGGGCACGCGGAGGGAAGAGCCGGATGACTACGGAGTCCGTGGGTGAGGGCGGGGGAAGCTGGGCATCGCTCGGACATCCACTCCATTCGGGAGGATGGTCCTCGCCGAAGGAAACGTGCACACGTCCGAGCGATGCCAAGGACGAGAAGGAGTGTGGGAGGGGCGGAGGCGCCGCGCGGCGGCGGAGCGGCCACGCGCACGGCGCCGCTCCTGCCAGGCCCTGCGGCCCGGCGGGCGACGGCTCCGCTCCCGTGTGGCCCGCGAAGCGCGCCGCACCCGGCGACGACTGGAGGAGGACCCCCCCACCCGCGGACCGCGAAAAGTGGGGCATCGCAACGAATCAATACGGATGTTCAAAAAACTCGTCCAAGATTCGCTGCGACGAGGAAGCACAAGAACGACAAAAGTCAGGCAATAGTGAAAACCCGGGCCTGGGCAATTCGCAAGAAACCCGGCCTTCTGCGGCTCGAAACTTCCGGGCGAACGCGGGGAGCCCCGGGCAGCTGTCGCCCTCTGTGCCAGCCTGCTGGCTCTTGCGAGCTGGCGCTAATCGACACCAGTCGACGCGAATCGACGCTGGCTCGACGCTGATCGACGCTGCATCGGCGCTGTCTCGTCGACTAGCAGACGCCACTCGACGCTACGGCACCCTGAAGGCGGAACTGCGAGGGCTTGCCGTCGCTCGGGCGTCCATTTCCCATGTGTTTTTTTGTTCGGTGTCGTGCGCGTTCTGGTGGCTCGAGGATCCAGGATGCTCCTCGATGGTCCTCGCCGAGAAGAGCTGCACACTGCCGAGCGATGCCAAGAGGGCATGCAAGGCCCCCGTGCTGTGCTACCACATGAGCCCCACCTGGCGGCGAGCTCCGAGCTGTTCTCACCTGGCCACGGTCACAGAGAAACCTTGGAGCTCCTGTAGGCTCCCCCGCGGCCGAGGGCGAGCGAGCGAGCGTGCCCTGCACCACACGGTGCGTGAGCAGGGCAGGCCGCCACGGCCAGCTCCAAGTCGCGCACTGCACCGCGCTCCAGGCGGAGCTGGTCAGCCAGGCGGCCGCGTGAGCCGGCAGCTTCCAGACGATTTTGTTGTTGGCCTCAGCGCCATCTCTGCCTAGTGATTCGAGCACTGCGCTGCAGGAAACACAATGCAAGCAACATCCAGACGATTGCTCGTCGGTGGGAAGAAGCGGGTACACACATGAAGTAGGATTGCGTTGAACGTAGGTTGGGCGTCCGCCCGCCCCCTGAACACGAGGGCAGAGGAAATACCACTCGACTCTAGAAGTAGGAAGGCGCCTAGAGTCGACTGGGATTTGTGCATCCAAAAATACCTGCTCTCAACGACCGACGGGTAACCCTTTCTGAGGCCTCCAGAGGTTTCTGGGGACAACCCCTCCGGGGGCCTCCCAGGGCCAGGCTCTGGAGGGGACACGGAACTTACCGGCCGGACAGCCCCCTGCTCATGCTCCTTTTCCTCCATCCCTTCTCCTTGTCCTCCTCCACCTCCTCCTCTTGTCTTCCCCCTCGAAAAAATCGGGGGCGACGATGGGGGCGAATAGCCCAGGCGAGAGCAACACGTGTATCCAAGAGCGCCGATGGTCCGTGCCTTCGGCGCGGCTCCTGGAGGCAAACGTGCAGTGCCCGCCACTGGGATATCTGGGGGAATCAACAGGTACCGATACCGCCACTCCCCGGACCTCTCCCGGGGTGCGTTCTGACCAGAAGTTCGAAGCGAATCCAGTGGTGGCGACGGGGGCCTTCCAGGACTCCCAAAAAGGGGAAACTGGGCGAAGTGTAGAGGTATGGATATATTTTCCTCCTCTGACGATTCGCCCCCATCGTCGCCTCCGAAAAATCCTTCGAACCTGTCGGCGTGTGGAAGAGGCTGTTCGTCGTCGTCGTCGTCGCTTTCGCCACTCTCCCCCCCTCTCCCTAAGCCCGTCGCCGCCCTCTCCCGATTTCACCGGGCCCTCCTCCTCGAGCGCGCCAGCCACAGCGAAATTGAGCAACGTTGTCAAAAGGAAACCCCTTCCTTTTGATCCCTTCCCCGCCGGGCGGGGGGGGGCTCCTGGGGGTGGGGTCCCGGGGGGGGTCGCGGGGCAGATGCGACTCCCCCCCGGGCGGCTCGAGGGCCGAGAAAACCCGCAGGGCGCGGCAAAAGTGCCCCAAGATATCCCCAAGACGGTCTTCGAGCGTTTCATATCGCTGAAGTCTCGGGTATAAGTCGCCAAAGTAACCTCCAGACGGCACAAGAGTTTTCCAACACGCCCCAAGAGGCCCCCAAGTGGACTTCCAAGAGGGCCCAGCGGGGCAAATATCAGTGATTTCCCAATGTTTTTGAAAGATTTCAGCGTTCTCGCCTTGTCAGCTTCCCGACGCTCCAAGACAGGCCAAGAAGAGCCCAAGACCGCCCCAAGATGGCCCAAGAGGCCTCCAAGAGAGTTCCAAAACGACCCAAGAGGGCCCCAAGACCGACCAATAGGCCCCCAAGACGGCTCCAAGGAGGAGCCCAGACGGGGGACCCGAACGAACATTTTGAGCCCTCGGCCTGAGATGCTCTCAGGAAACCCCCAGAGGCCCCTAAGAAGCCTCTCAAGAAAGCCCAAGAAGCCCCCAAGAGACCCCCAGGAAGCCTCAAGAGGCCCCCTCAGCCTCTTGCTCCTCGATGTTTTCCTCCTGCTCGTCGTCGCCGTCTTCAGGGTCGGCGGCACCAGCCGTAAGGCCTTCGTAATACATATTTTCAACGACCGGCGTGCACGTAAGACAAGATGCCCCCTGGCGCTTCGGGGGAAGCGGCGAGGCGCCCGCATCCCGAGGGTGCCCTCGCGGGGGGCCCATGGCCGTGCGGCATCCCATGCCTCCCAATTTTCCCTTGGCGCTGCGCCGCGGGTCAAGTCGGACTTCGTTGGACAGAACACCCGAGAGGACACAAGACTCTTCCAAGGGCAACGTGGCAGCCAGAACACCAAAGGACATGCGGGTTGCACAGGTCGGAATGGACAAGACACAAGGATACCCTCGATGTGGTACGATCGACTCACCAATCATTGGTCATTGCACCGACCGTGCAGACGTGCTACCGCGGATTTGTTTGTGGATTCCTGTCAACGCAAAATCCCGAAACGGCGAGCGAATAACAAAGTGAATTTCGCTTGGATTGCTTGTAGATTTCATTCCTGACCCCAAAATCCGCACGAAATCCACTTCGAAATCGGGAACGAAACTCTCCAGGACACTCCGGGCCCATTCCGTTGTTTTCCGATCGAAACCCGCTCTGCGATGTTGGCGCCATGACAATCAGGGTTAGGTCGGGCATGTCCTCCTACAGGCGGACTTTCAAGGAACAATGAAACATACCACAATCGTTTACAACAAATACTCAGAAATAATCAAAATTCGTCCCCCGACTACTTGTTGCACTATCTTTGAATATCCCTCCTGTAGAGGCACAGGCCCGACTTACGATCAGGGCCGGCTGCATCGTGATCAGGCAAGAGGCTGGGCGGGGGAGGAAAGCAGGGGGGGGCATGGCGACCCCCATCCCCAGCCCTCTGGCGACCTCGCCCTGGCAGAAGCTCGGTGCCATGCTCAAGGATGCATGGTGGGCTTGTTTTCCACATCCACCACCAGAAGCAGGAGGGGGATGAGGTCCTCCTCCTCCTCCTCCTCCTCCTCCTCCTCCACCTCCACCTCCTTTCCCTTTCAAATGTATGGTGGTGGAGGTGGAAAGCAGGCCCATCAATGTACGACGGGGGGGTGGGGGCCATCCTCGACGCGGCGTGCGTCCGAGTGGCCCCCACCACGGGGGCGCATCCCCGAGTTCCCCTCCCTGTCGGAGGGTTTTCTCTTTTCTGTGGAGGGGAAACTCGGGAGTTGGGGGAGAGGGTGGGGGCCAGGCCGGGCGTCATATCTGACGTCCTACACAGGCCCAGCTGAATTTTACTCCTCCCTCCAATCCCTTACCATGGCGTAGGTCTCATCTCTATTCGCACAGTCGGATGTCGAGCAGGGCACTGATCACGGGCGGGTGCGCGATGCATCGCAGAGCGCGGTATGGCATGGCGTAGAAGGGCACGGCACAGCGTAGAACGTAGTAGCATGGCGTGGCATGGCGTATCGAAGGGTGGGGGAGAGCAGTCGCCTGCGACGAAAGGCAGAGGAGGCGAGGACGAGGCGCAGGTGGTCGCAGCAGAGCGGCAACTCACAAAGTCGGCCCCTGGGCCACTCCCGAGGGGCCCCCGAGACGCACAAACGTGTGCTCCCCGAGCTCCGCAGAGCGTGGCGACGAGGGGGGCGCCCCCCCCCGACGGCCAAATGCCGCTGTCCCAACTCGCTTCTTCTTCTTCTCCTCCGTCGGCTGCACGCTTGAGTGACCCTAGGCAGGAGTGACCTTCCCAGACACGATCGCATCGCACAGAAATCAGGACGGGAGGCTTCTGGCCATTTTCGACCTCGGGGGGGGCCCTCGCTGGGCCTCGGGGCCGTCAAACAACAACAACTCCGGACAAAACAAAACGGTCTTGGGGAAAGAAAGGGTCGGGACTTCCAGGACTTCCAGGTACGCCTCTCTGAAACGAATCAAGACGTCGAACGTCTGGGTTGCGTGCGCGGCCACGGGGGGGCCTTTGGGGGACACCGCTAGGCGCGGAAGCCGCTGCCGCCGCCTCGTACTCGGCGATCGGGGGGCCCCCATGGGGCCCGCACCAGAAGTCACTCCGGCGAAGGTTCACTCTGACGTGTTCGACTCTGAGATGGGGACGACAAGGGATCGTTTTCTTATTCGGCGTGTCGACGTTGCACAAAAGGAGAGAAGGAGGAGGGGGAGGAGGAGGGGGGGGAGGAGGTGAGGAGGAGAGGAGGAGGAGGAGGAGGAGGAGGAGGAGGAGGAGGAGGAGGAGGAGGAGGGGAGGAGGCCCTGGCTGGCCAGACCTCTGCTTGATGCGCCTGCTCGCAACAGTGCGTCCTCTGGAGGGGCCCCACCAGCGCGAGGCGGGCGCCCCAAACAGCCAAGATCTAGCCCATGGGGGGGGAACGAGTAAGAAAACAATCACCAAGGGCTGGCGTTAGGTCGGGCCTGTCCCCCTGCAGGCCGATTTTGGACGAAAAACAAAACATAGTCCAAACATACCCCCCAAATGCTCAAACATAGTCAAAACAAACGTCCCCATACGATTTGTGTGTTGACTATGTTTGAATATTCCTCCTGTAGAGGGACAGGCCCGACTTAAGGCTGGCGGCAGCGCTGCTTCGGCCCGCTGGTCCTCCCCCGGCCAGCGGTCGGCCTTCTCCGGCGCGTGGCCGTAGTGGCGCGCCAACCACCGCCGCAGCGCGCTCAGCAGCTGCTGCCGCTCGTCTCCGCGCGCGGTGTGCTCGGTGATCTCCTGGACGCACCTGGGCCGCTCCCCGGCGCCGCTCGCCCCCCCTCTGCCTCGCTCCGCCCCTCCTCTCCCTCCCTCCCTCGAGGCCTCCCTCCTCCTTCCTCCTCCTCGCTCCCTCCCTCCTTCCTCCTCCCTCCCTCCCTCCCTCCCTCCTCCTCGCTCCGCTCCGCTCCTCCTCTCTCCTCTCTCCCTCCCTCCTCTCCCTCTGGGGTCCGGATAGAGGGGGGGCCGGGGGACTGCACTGCATCGCGGACGCATCGCCGATGCCTCGGCGATGCCTCGGCGATGCGTCGGCGACGTCGGCGACGCGTCGGCGACGTCGGCGTGGGGGGCTCCACACCGAGCCGCTTCGCGGATGCATCGGCGATGAGGAGCGACCCTCCAACCCCATCTACTCTGACTACCTACCAGACCACCCCAACCCAACCCGAAGACCCGAATTTCGGGTTGGGGGGGGTACGGGTTCCATATGTGTTTTCTCGACGTTCCCCGACCACCCCCCACTGGAAATGGAGGTAGATTTGAGGCCTTCGGGTTGGGTTGGGGTGGTTTGGTAGGTGGTGATACTCGGACCCCATCTAGGAGGCCTGCCCAGACTCTTGTGCCATCTCCTCCCAAGACGAGGCCAGCGCCCTGCGAGGACCCTCACCTCGTCGGCCCCACGCGACGGCCGCCAGCGCGGCTGTCCGCCTCCCCACGCGGCCGCGCCGCGATCAGGCGATCAGGAACCTGCGTGGCACCCGTCGTGCCCGCGCGACGCGCTCACTTGCGAGAGCGCTCGTACTCCTCGCAGGAGAACGGCGACTTCTCGACGAGCACCACAGTCGCCAAGAAGGGATGGTGCAGCGCTCATCGTGGCGGGCATCTGGCTCGGGCTGGCAACACAGATCCAAGCGTCGAGTGTGCTCCTGCCTGGGGAGAGTACGACACCAGAAAACTCCAAGGGCCAAGTTCAGAGGCAAGACCCCCACGCCCAAGGAGCGGCAAGAGCAAAAATGCCAAGGGGGTCACGTTCAAAAAGGACGTGTGTGGCAAAGCAGCTCCGTCAAGTTTACCCCCAACTCCAGCTTCGCCTCAGGACGAGCTCGAGGAGGACGACGAGGAAGAATTGGAGGAGGACCAGCTTTCCGCCAATGACCTCCTCCACATCCGCCCTGCATTACCACCGGAGGCTGCCACTCATCCGTTGTGGCGCACCTGCAGAAGGCAGCGAAACGGCTCGAGGCGCTGGACACGCTGATCCACGGCCGCTACCAGGCCAAGCGGCCCAGGGAGGATGCGGCTCGAGAGTGCGAAGTGACTCTCACCATGAAAGACTAGGCTCGCGGGCTCGACGAGCAGATTGCCAAGCAGGACGAGGCGATCCAGATGTCCATGAAAATGTACGTCAAAGCCAACGACGCCCTCGACAAGACGGCCATCCTGCTCGGCACGTTGACAGCACATGTTGGACGGTACCAACAAGGTTGGCGCACATGAGAAAGGCTCGTGCCGAGCTCCAGGTTCTAAAAGAAGAAGAAGAAGAGACCCGTCAAACAGCTACTCAAGCTGGTCAGAATACCGAGACCAAGATGCAAGCAGGTCAAGCAAACACACACACACACACACACACATGTCTGCCCTCACCCTCATGTTGAGCAGGGACCGACCGTCCCGGCATTCCTATAATCATACCACGAAGTGCTCTTAGAACCCATACATGTTCCCAGAACAAAAAAAGTTCTTCGACCATAGACCCGATGTGTTGAAACAAGACAGTCCCAGCCAGAAATGTTCTAGGACAAATTCGTGGAAGCCACAACAAATCTTAGAACATTGTTTGGTAGGGCCATAGGCGAGCCGGGACGCTTCGCCACTGCTTGAAGCAGGTCAAGCAGTCACACACACGTCTTGCCTCACCCTCATGGCCGGCCCAGCAGACGCAGCTCGCGGAGGTCTCGGCGCGGGTCAGCAGCATGGCCACGACCGCCCCAGGTCTACAGCGCGGGCGCGCCGAGGAAGCAAGGCACGGAGAACCCAGCATCAAATCGATACTCCGGATCTCATAACAAAGGGGGGGGGGTCTGCTTTTTGGGGGGGTCTAACGGGCTTCGTCAAACACAATTGTGGGGGGGTCTCGATGTTGGACCCTTTGTTGCCTGTCTGGGGGGGTCTACTTCGGGCTGTCATGCAAAACGTTTGGGGGGGGGTCTCAACTTTCTCGACATCTGGGGATCGGCAGAAACCAGCAGCCGAGTCGAGAAGTCGCATCGGCGGAAATCGGCAGGCTGGTATGCCTCCAGCAAGAACGCTGGCTCCAAATCGGAATCCGAAATCGAATCGACTCGGAATCGGAAGCCAGCGAAATCGAATCGAATCGAATCGGAGGAATCGAAACGCGCCCCGAAGGGCGGCAAGCCCACCTGCAGGCCCCCCGGGGGCGGCGGCAGGCAGGCCGGGGCCCTGGGCCGCGGTCGCAGGCCGAAGCTGGGGCCCGCGCGCCGGAATCGCCATCTCCACTCCCGCGCAACCCGAAGGGGGGCCCCAGCAGCAGGTGCGCCACGAGCTCCTCCTCTTTCCTCCTCCTCCTCCTCCTCCTCCTCCTCCTCCTCCTTTTCTTCCTCCTCCTCCTCCTCTTTTTCTTCCTCATCCTCCTCCTCCTCCTCCTCCTCCTCTTCCTCCTCCTCCTCCTCTCTCCTCCTCTCTCATCCTCT
>CAUYUJ010017527.1:481653-489811 GCA_963575745.1 Prorocentrum cordatum | reverse complement strand
GGAGGAGGAGGAGAGAGAGCCCCGCCTGACGATCTCGGCCGCGGCGAAGGCGTCGCTGGGGTGGTGCTTGCTCTGCAGGAGCGCGGCGGCGCACGCGTCCACGCCTTGGGCTGCGCGCCCCCAGGGGGGAGAGTAGAGGTGGGCCACGGGGGGGGGGGGGGGCCGAGGATCGAGAGAGGCCTCCCCAGCCTCTCGTCCCTCGTCTTGCCTCTCCTCCTCCCCTTCCCCTCCTTTCCTCTCTCCCTCACTCCCTCCCTCCCCCTCCCTCCCTGCCTCATCCTTACCCCTTTCATCCTGCTCCTGCTCCTACTCCTCCTCTCCTCCCTCCCCTCATTGCTCTGCTTCCTGCTCCCTCCTCCTCCTCCTCCTCCTCCTTTCCTCCCTCCCTCTCCTACTCCTCACCCCTCTCCTCGTCATCTCCCCCTCTGATTCCTGCTCTCTTCCTTCTCCTCATCCTTCCCTCCTGCCTCTCCTCCTCCTCCTCCCTCCTCCTCCTCTCCTCCTCAAACCCTCCTCGTCATTCCTGCTCCTCCTCCTCCTCCTCCTCCTCCTCGCCCCCTCCTCCTCCTCCTCCCCCTCCTCCTCCTTCCCTCCTCCCTCCCTTCGTCCAAACTATCGTCTGCCCTCCTACGCCTCCTCCCCGTCCCCCTCCTCCTCCTCCTCCTTCTTCCCTTCCTTCTCCTCTTCCTCCTCCTCCTGCTCGTCCTCCTCACTCCCTCGTCCTCCATCGTCATCCTCCCACCTCCTCCTAAGGCGCTGAGGCACTGAATGAAGGCGACAGAGTCTCCAGACGCCGCCTTCCCTTCCCAAGGCCGGTCGGCCCTGGGGGGCTCCTCCTCCGCCTCCTCCTCCTCCGCCGCCTCCTCCTCCGCCTACTCCTACTCCTCCTCCTCCTCCTCCTCCTCCTCCTCCTCCTCCTCCTCCTCCTCCTCCTCCTCCTCCTCCTCCTCCTCCTCCTCCTCCTCCTCCCCCTCCTCCTCCTCCTCCTCCTCGTCCTCCTCTTCCTCCCTCGTCGCGAGCCCAGCGGCGGGGCGTCGTCCCCCTGCCGGGGCGCGAGGGGTCCCAGACATCTGGCCCTTCGACAACAGCGAGACGGAGGCTTATCACAGTCTTCAGCCTCTCGGGGCCCTCATCGGGCTTCGAGGCCGTCCAAACAACGGCTGGGGATGAGAGGCCTGTCCCGGGGAAGCGGTCGACAGGTCGGGGGCGCGTGTCTCGAACGCCGGATGTCTGGGTCTGAGGCGTCCCCCAGGCCACCTCGCGTCGTGAAAACATCGCGACGGGGCCACCAAGCGATTTTGCCCCGATTCGCACCGGCCGATGCCCCTCGCGTCGCGAACAGAATCGCGGCGGGTGTGTCTTCACAACTTCCAGGCCCCGGGACTGTCACTCGGGACGAAAAGCCGGTCCCAGGGGATGGGTCGAAACCTCGAGATGTTTTCGAGGATGAGAGGCCGCGGGACTTGCACTCGCAGGCTCCAGGCACTCAACGGAAACTCGAAGAGCAAGGCTTGTGGAGGAGGAGAGGCTCGAGAATTCGAGGAAGTCAACGAACTTCGAAGACCTGTTCGGACAAGACCGGGAAGCGCCGATGCTGTCCATTGGGCTCGTAGGGACGACAAGAAGAGAAGGATGATGGCCACGACAAGGCGGCGGATGTCGAGGATGGCAGCGTAGATGACGGGGAGGGCGGCGAGTGGGCAGAAGGACAACGGGTAGGAAGACAAGCGCGAGGACGAGAAAGAGATGGAGGATGAGTACAGGGAGAAATGAATCGGAGCAGGAGGAGGAGGAGGAGGAAGAAAAGAAGAAGAAGAAGAAGAAGACGAATAAGAAGAAGAAGAAGAAGAAGAAGAAGAACGACGACGACGTCGACGACGAAGAAAGACGGTAAGGAGCCCGACGAAAAGGACGTCGAAGAAGAGAGGAGTCCTCGTGTTCAGTTGAGGCTACCCTGTGGGCTGTTGAGGCCGTCGTCAGGGGATAACTTGGGGCGTCCTGGGGACCCCTGGGGACCTCTTGGAGGCCTGTCGGGGTCTTCTTGGGGACTACTAGTGTATTCTTGGGCTGTCTGGGCATGTCTTAGGGTCCTGTGGGGGCTCTCTCAGGCCATCTTAGCGCCATCTTGGGCTGTATTGGGCCGTCTCGGGGTCCTCTTGGGCATTCCCAGGGCCTCTTCGGGCGCTCTTGGGGGTCTCTGGGCGGATCTTGGGAGCCTCTTGGGGGTCTTCTTGGGCGCTTTGGGGGTCCCCTGGAGTGCCTTCGGGAGCTCTCTGGGGCCGTTTTGGAGCTCTCTGGGGGCGATTCCAAGATCATGCTGGTTCGGAGCCCCTTCCTCAACTCATGTTTTGAAGATGTTCCTGGCGAAACTGCCATTTTTCAGAAACCTTTCCTGACATGAACGGGAAGCGCGTGAAATCACAGATCATGGCAAGCGCATGCGGTGAAATCAACTGTAGCATAGGCGCTCTTCTCGAATGTCCACAGGGGGTACGAGGTGGAGTTCACTACCCGCGCAAGTTCACACGTGTCGCTGAACTGGCGCGCATAATAAACTTGTCTTCAAATGTGAGCAGGAACTTCCAACACCTCGCAACCAAAGATGCAACTGTGTTATGGGGTGGAGGGAATGAGGATAAGGAGGAGGAGGAGGTTGAGGAGGAGGAGGAGGAGGAGGAGGAGGAGGAGGAGGAGGAGGAGGAGGAGGAGAGGAGGAGGAGGAGGAGGAGGAGGAGGAGGAGGAGGAGGAGGAGGAGGAGGAGGAGGAGAGGAGAGGAGGAGAGGGGAAATGATGACCAGGAGCAACACGACGACGAGAAGCAAGGGAAATCAATGAGCAAGGGGGAAAATAACAAGGATGACGAGAAGGCTGAGGAGGAGGAGGGAGGGCGAGAACGAGAGGGAGGAGGGACCCGAGGGTGATAAGGAGGAGGACGAGGGCGTCGGTGGGGCGGTGAAGAAGCCTCGAGCAGTGTGTCTTTCACTTGTCGGCTGATTCCTCCATCTCTGGCCTCCTCTCTCCCCTGTCCCCTTCCTCCCCTGGCTGCGCCCCCCACCTCCTGCCACAGCCGCCTCCTCGCCCTTTCCTGGCGGGTGCCCGACCGTGCGAGCTGACGATTGCCCATGGCGACCGCACGCTTGTCGCGCGCGAGGCGTGGATCTATCACCGCCTCGGGGGGCAATCGTGAAGGGGCCCTGGGACACACAAGTAAATAGACACAACTCCCAGGATCCCTTATGTGTTCCCATCTGTTCTGGGTGTTCGTCCCCCCCCCTCTTCCCATAGTTTTCCATATTTTCCTGGGAACCGACGATAAAGTATGTCTGTGCGTTTTCCCATTCCTGACATCATATCTATGCCCACCGCCTGCTGAAGTCCCCAAAAGTCAATCCACCAAGAAAAGGTCATGGGAAATCCCCACCGCGCATCCCGGGTCACTCGATCAGCTCCGTCGATCGGGAAAGCCAGCGGGACAAAGCTCGCGATCGGTGATTATTTCATGACGGGCAACGACAGGGGAGGGAAGGGCCAAAGGGGCGACACATCGAATCGGCGGTACATCGCCAATGGATCGGTGATAGGCCCTCGGTCGTGAATCCTCACGTTCGGGGATATCGGGCCCCTATCGGCGATGAGTGGGCGACTGGGGTCAAGTCGGGGATGTCCTGCTACGGGCGGGTTTGGGTAGAAACATGTCTTACATTCAGAAATAGATTCGGGAAATCGTCCCTTGATTCTTTTGCTACTACTTGGGAATCTTTCGCCTGTAGAGGGACATGCCCAACTTAGGATTGGAAATCTAGACATCCCCCCATAATGCCTAGCCCCCCCTTGTCGTTGCCCCTGCCTGTGCAGTTTGGCTGGCTCTGACCCCTGTGACCCGAAATCTTAGACGAGCGCGTTCTACGACTCGCACAGAACCTACTCGCACATGGCCAGGATCCGCCGCGGGGGATCTAAGATACACTCCGCCGAGGCAGCCGTCTTGTTTTTCCCCCATGGACGTTTGCGAGCACACGCCGGTCGGAAGAAATGGGTCGGAAGATGAAGTCGGAAGGCGTTGGAAGCAGACTGGGCTTCCGCCCGCCCCCCGAAGAGGAGGGAAGAAGGGAACCAGTCGATCCCTAAAGCAGGAAGGCACCCAAAGCAGACGAGGATCTGGGAGTCCCAAAGTACCATCTACTGCTTAACGACCGGCGCGCGGGCACTTTGCCAGCAGTGGAACCCGCTGCGTGCAACGGGAAAGAGGGGAAGGAGATGAGGAGGGGAGGGGGGGGGGGAGGAGGAGGAGGAGGAGGAGGAGGAGGAGGAGGAGGAGGAGGAGGAGGAGGAGGAGGAGGAGGAGGAGGAGGAGGAGGAGGAGGAGGAGGAGGAGGAGGAGGAGGAGGAGGAGGAGGGGGGGGGGGGGGGGGAGGGAGGGAGGGGACCCGCAGCAAACGCGTTGTTCTGACGTTTGCGAGCGGGCATGCTGCGAGCAGCGGCGCGCGCCCAGTGAGGCGCGCGGACGTCTCTTGCCGCATGGCTTCCGCCGCGCCCTCCGCCGGCGGACCCGCCGCCGCTGCTGCAAAATTGCCCCCGGCCTGCCCCGCCGGAGTGCGAGGGGCTCGCGTCGGATGCGAAGAAACGTCCCTGGAAGGCGGAAGGCGCCATCCCACTTGTCGAGCAGGGCGCGGGCAATCAAATGATTACTGTTACAAGCAACTTATATAACGAACTCTTCAGGGGCACCGAGAGGCCCGTGCGTGCAAAAGAATCCGGATCGCTGTCTTCAGCAAGCGGAGGCCGCTCGCGCTCGCTGGAACCAGCGCTATCCGCCACACGGCCCAGTTCCAAGGCCGCAGCTTGGTGGCGGAAACAGGCCTGCCGCCTCGGCTCCACAGCGCCCACCAGCACATGGGGCTGCCACTGAGCGTGCGCCGCGCCGCCAGGAAGGCCCAACGCATCGAGCAACACCTCCGCCTCGGCCTAGTACCCAAGTTATCGCGGAAATCAACTTTTCCGGCCTCCACAAAAATATCCTCGATCGCCACCGCCACCGCCGACGCGAGCGACGCGATCGCCTCGACATCATGCGGAGTGGTGCGACCCTCCCGAGATGCACGATGGAGATCCGCCAGATAGGCCGCGACCTCCACCGAAGGCTCGGGAGCCGCAGCCAAGCAAGGGCTCCGCTGCCTCCGTGGCTTATCCGTCGTTAACCGCGAGCTCCCTGGCGAGCGCGGCTGCTCCCGAGCTGGAGAGGCAGGAGAGGTCCTCGGAGTACACAGCGCACTCCTCCGAGCCTTCCTCTCCCCCTCCGCCGGCACCAATGTCGGCGTGCGCCGTGGCAAGCACGAAGGCGGCGCCCGCCGCTCCGTCGTGCACGCGTTCCGCGTCCGAGGACTTGGACTCCTCCTCGGACGCACCCTCCTCGGGTTCCTCCTCGGCCTCCGCCTCACCGTTCCCGGCCATTCCCCCTGGGCACAGCGGCGGGGTGCACCTCCAGGCAGGCCAAGGTAGCCTCGCTGCGGGCTGGCGCTGGCGGTGAGGCGGAACATGCAGTGGCTTCCGCCGGGCCTGAGCCAGGCTCGGCCCCGCGCACGACCAGCACTTGAGCCCCACCGGAAGCCTCCTCGAACTCGGAATCGGAAGCGTCCAGAACGTCCACACCATCGAACACTCCACTGTCCTCATCAACGGGCTCGTCCTCCTCTTCGGTCGCCTCCTCACCAGTGCCCTGTTGCGTCGGCAATGCATGGCACTGCTCCAGGCCGGCCGTCTCCCCCCGCGAGGCCCCGGCGGCATTGGCCAGCTGCGCATCCGCGCGCGCCACGCTGTCGTCGCCCTCCACGATCGCCTCGCCGAGAGGCACCAGGAAGGCCTCGTCCCCGTCGACGCCCACCTGCTCCAGGAACCCGTCCGAGCCGCCCGCGGGAGGCCGCGGGAGGCACGGCGAGAACGCGACCGCTCCGCGCCTGCACCGCACACCAAGAGGCATGGCTGCGCACGGCGTGAAGGCAGGGGCCGCCGAACCCAGGGCATGAGTCAGAGCCCCGAATCATCAGGGGTAACTCGGGTCAGGGCTAACTCGGGTTCGTTTTCGGGAGTCCGAACCCGAATTATCCCGGACCCGAGTTACCCCGGATATTTCGGGCGTCCAGAGCCCCGAATCATCAGGGGTAACTCGGGTCAGGGTTAACTCGGGTTCGTTTTTCGGGAACCCAAACCCGAGTTACCCCGGACCCGAGTTACCCCGGATAACTCGGGCGTCCAAATGAGCCGCCGACCCGCCGCCGTGCCTCCGCCTGCGCTTCGTCTTCTTCCCCGTGGCTGCTCGCGCCGAGGGCTGCCCCGGGCGGGGCCCGTGCTGGGCAGCCCGCAGGGCTTCCGCGCTCGCCGCCGCCAGCGACTCCACGCCCTCGGCGGCCGCGTGGAGCGCCACGATGCGGCGCAGCTTGTCCAGCCATGCCGGCCCTTCCCCTCGAGCCAGCGCAGCGGGCGCGGGGACGAGCGCCGGCACACGATCGGCCACGCCCTGCGCGCCCGTGACCATGTCCAAGGCCGCCTCCTGCTGCACGGCCCGCGCCTCCAGCTCGCCGAGATCCAGCGTGAGGCGCTGGACCAGCCCGTCGGCCGAGTCCTGCGCCGCCCGCCCGGCAGCGGTCCGCCGCGCGCGCGCGAACGCCGCTGCCCAGCCCCGGAGTCGCTCGGAAGCGACCCCGCCCGCGCCATTTCGCCAAGCCCGCCCGCGCGCGCCCGAGGCTGGCTTGAGACAAAATGGCTGCGGACGGTGGGGGCATTGGATAAGGAACCCTCAGACAAGGAATCCAGGGTCTGGAGGCCGGTGGAACTCCAATCGAGGCTTGGCCATGGATAAGGAATCCTCCAGGGTCTGAAGCATCCTGGGCGTATTCCTGAACCAACGCCACCACCGTATCAAAATCCACGTCCAGAGCGTCTTGGACTTTCCTGGAAGGGGCGCCCCGCAAGGCCGCGGCGCACTGGGCATGGACAAACATCGAGCATCCAGAGGGCAGATGGTCCTCGCGATCCGGTGCGCATCGGCTCTCTGGGGAAGGGAGCCCGAAACGTCAAACTGCAGTGGGGGTGGACACAAGTCTTGCCCGCACAGGGGGTCGACGACAGGATGGAGTTACCCCCGAGTGGATTCTCGCGTCGAGTCCTGCGCGCACGTTCGTAGATCTACACGGACGTCTTACGAGTTTCTCGTGGATTCGACGACCACATCAATTCTGGGGTAGATAACTTGTGTAGGCGATCCCCTATTCGAATTTGCAATCTTCCCCGCCCTCTTCCTCCTCCTCCTCCACTTCGCCTTACTCCTCCCCCGTTCCGATCTATCACCTCCCCTCTTCCAGCAGCCAAGCTTCCGGCGCATGGCGGGGATGTCACGGATCATCTTCCTCAGGGCGTCCTTGTCCTGGCTGCCGAAGTGCAGCGTCTGCAGGCGGCCGAACACCAACGGCATGACGATGTCAAGCTTATCTGGAAGCCTCTCCTGCAAGTGTGGGAAAACGAGTCTTAACACGCAAGGCGGGAGCTAGGAGAAAGAGCAAGGACCGTGAGGGAAGAAGCAACGGAAAACTATACTCAGGTCGGGCATGTCCTCCTACAGGCGGATTCCAGGCGAAACATAACAAGTACTCAAAGCAAATTTTCAAACATGACGAACACATCGTCCCCAGAACTGTTTTACTATTCCTGAATACTCCTCCTGCAGAGGGACAGCAAGCCCGACTTAAAATCCGAGTGAATGTGCGTCATGGTCCCCACCTGCCTCCGCTTGCCGGCCGCGCACGCGGCCTCCAGCGGCCGACCAAAACGGGCAACAAGAACCTTCCCGAACCCAGAACCCAGAACCCGCCCGCCATTCCTGCGGGCGGGAACCAGCTCTGGGCCAACCCTCGACACAATCGCGTCGTGAAAAAGTCAGGACGAGAGGTTTTTGGCTATTTTCGGCCCCAGGGGGCCCTCGCCGGGCCTCAGGGCCGCCAAACAACGACTCAGGACGAAAAACTGTCCCTGGGGAAAGTGTCGGGACTTCCAGGGACGCCGTCCTGAAGAAATCAGGAAGTCGCATGCCTGGGACTCAGACCACAATTGGCTCCAGCACAAAAACCCGTGTGCCATAAAGCCGGCGGGAGGAGGGCTCCGCTG
>CAUYUJ010017527.1:386653-479153 GCA_963575745.1 Prorocentrum cordatum | reverse complement strand
GTCTGTGTGTTGTTGTCCCTCCTGACTTGTTCAATGCGTTGGCAGAGGCAGAGCCAACTGCACAAACATACCCGTCGGTCGGAAGAACTGGGCAAACACATGAAGTACGAAGGCGTTGAAAGCAGATTGGGCTTCCGCCAGCCCCCTGCAGGAAAGGGAGGAGGGACCGCCACTCGACTCTGAAAGTAAGGGGGGGGCGCCGAAAGCATTGCGACCTGGGCATCCCAAAATACCTACTTTTGACGACCGACGGGTAATTAAACTTTTAGAGCTACGCGCGCATTTCTCGGATCTGCGCGTAACCCCTCTCTCTGGCGCGCGGAGCGCGCCAAGGGCGGCGCCGTAGGCGCCGCCAGGGGGGGGGGGGCCAGCGCCGATCCAATAACTCCGCGCGTGAAAGTCTATGTTTAGCCGATGTTTCTTCTTCGAGTTGGAGGTCTGGGCCTCGTGCCCGCTGCACCGAACACCGAGGAGCAGAGCCCCCTCCTGCACCTGCAACACCAGCTTGTGCAGGCAGTCCGCCGAGGGGCAGAAAGAGGCCAGGCCCGTGAACGAGCGCTCGACGCTGCTCGCGAGCTCCTGCTCGTGCCTGGAGCGCTCCTCCGCGTCACGGACCTCCAGCTCCTGGGCAGGACTGGTCGGCATCGAATCGGTACGGCCGGTTCGTGTCGTGGCGGCTTTGGCCTTGGGCTCCGACACCGCAGGGATCGTTCAACCTTTGAGCGATCAGCCGTTTCCGAAACGCCAGGTCGTTCAACATCGAACGCTGGCGTCTGGGTCGCCGGCGGCGTTCAACATTGAACGCTGGCGGCAAGATCGC
The DNA here is from genome assembly GCA_963575745.1 of Prorocentrum cordatum. Classification (NCBI taxonomy): domain Eukaryota; class Dinophyceae; order Prorocentrales; family Prorocentraceae; genus Prorocentrum; species Prorocentrum cordatum. The sequence continues at coordinate 478,333 of CAUYUJ010017527.1, read as the reverse complement.
CACCGGTCGACGCGACGCGAACCTACCGTGAATTGGATCGACTCAAGATGCGTATCGGATCGGGCCGCATCGGCACGGAGTCGGATCGGCTGCGCCAGGATGCACAACATCGCCGTGCAAACACCGAGCCGTGACCGGGCTGGGCTGGCCCAAATGGACACCGAACGGGATCGATCGGATCGAGATGACCCCCTCCAGGGGGAGGAGGAGGAGGAGGAGGAGGAGGAGGAGGAGGAGGAGGAGGAGGAGGAGGAGGAGGAGGAGGAGGAGGAGGAGGAGGGAGGAGGAGAGGAGGAGGAGGATGAGGAGGAGGAGGAGGAGGAGGAGGGAGGAGGAGGAGAGAGGAGGAGGAGGAGGAGGCCGCCGGAGGTGCGAGGCGGGCGGCGCAGGGAGCGCCGACCGGGCCCGGCGGCCGCTGTGCGCGGGGGGGGCGCGGCGGGGCAGGGCGGGAGTTTGAGGTCGGGGCGCTGGGCCTATGAGGAGCCCCGCGTGGAGGAGCGAGGCTCCCCGTGGCTCCACGGGTGGAGCGCTTCGACTTCCCCCTCGGGAGCCTACAGGGCCGTTTGTAATACATAGATTTTTTATTACAGAAAACATAAAAAATATACATGGTTAATTCAGGATTGAATTTACGCACGGACTCCTCGTTGCTTTTAGTACTAACCGCCTGCATGTTTGATACATGATCCGCACGCGGAGCATGTATCTAAAACGGCACTGTACGGAGGAGGCCCGAGGCGGACGGTGCCACAAGGAATTGAGGAACACGGAGCCGGAGTCCCTCCCCGACGACGAGGGCTCCTGCTGCAGCGCCCCGACTGCGCTATGCGTAAAATCCAACGCTTGCCGTCGCTCGGACGTCCATTTCCTGTGCATTTTTCGGTTTCGTGCGTGGTTGTTTCGCCAAGTGATCGAGGATGCTCCTCGATGGTCCTCGCCGACGGAAAAATGCACACGTCCGAGCGATGCCAAGCCACAGGTCTGGTGGGGAGGCGCCCGCCGCCGTGTGGGGCCCAGCAGCGTGTTTTGCCGCTGCAGAGGCGCTGGGCCTCCGGGCGGACGCAGAGGAAGGACACGCTGCAGCGGGCTCCCGACGGCCGCGTGTCGGTGACGTTCTTCTCGGGGATGGGCAGACCCCCTTTAGTAAAACGTGGTTTAGTGAAAACGACCTGAGGCCCAAACCTGGCGGACGCAAGCCTGTGGCATAAAGGCCACGGCTGTGAATCAACGTAACGTGTAGTTGTGAGAGGCAAAACTGATATGAAGCAGGTATAGAAGCTTCACAACGCCTTCCGTCTCCTGCTCCTCCACCCCATCATCCTCTCCTCACCCCTCGTCCTCTCCCACCCTCCCCTCCCCCGCCCTCCTCATCCCTTCTCTCAGCCCCTTTCACATCATCAACATCATCATCACCAGCATCAGCACCATCATCATCATCACCATCATCATCATAGTCATCATCCGCATCATCACCATCCCCATCAGTGTCATCATCATCGTCATCGCCAACAGCATCGACATCGGCATCATCATCGTCATCAGCAGCATCATCAGCAGCATTATCATCAGCATATGCATCCTCATCAGCATCATCATCAGCATCCGCATCATCATCGTCATAGGCATCAACATGGTCATCGGCATCGTCATCGTCATCCGCATCATCATACCCCCCCCTCCTCATCGAGATCGCTCATCCATATCCCCTCCATCCACCACACCTCGCCCGTCCTCCTCCTAGTCTCCTCGTCCTCATCTTCGCCCTCCCCCTCCTCCTCCTTCTCCTCCTCCTCCTCCTCCTCCTCCTCATCCTCTTCCTCCTCCTCCTCCTCCTCCTCCTCCTCCTCCTCCTCCTCCTCCTCCTCCTCCTCCTCCTCCTCCTCCCCCTCGTCCTCCTTCACCTCCTCCTCCCCCTCCGCCTCCGACCTCTAGCGCGGCGCGGAACGCGGGTGGTACAGACGCCGAACCCAGTGGCCAGGGGAACGCATTCCCCTCTTCCCCCTCGTCCTCTTTCTCGTCCTCCTCCTCCTCCTCCTTCTCCTCCTCCTCCTCCCCCTTTAACTGTACCTCCTCCTCTTCCTCTTCTCATATTCTTGATTCAGGTGGTCCGACGCTTGGCTATGATCTGTCATGGCATGCGTGGTATGATATGGCATGCCATGCTGTGCTGTGCTGCACGCTGCGTATGTCTTGGTACGCTAATTTTGTTGCCATGCTGGGCAATGCTGTGACAGGGTGGTACGCTATGCTACCATGCTGGGCAATGCTGGACATATGCGATGATAGGATGGCACGATATGCGATGCCGCGCCCATCTGAATGCAGGGCAAACGCACAAGAGGGCGCACGCGCGGCTTCGCCGCTTCAAACCGAGCACGCGGGTACGCTGCCTGCGCGGACTGCTCGAATTAAAATTTGATGCGATGAAACTGTGACTTCTTCAATTTCGGAAGCCACGTGAATGCTGGGTGGCGCCTGTATTGGGGCCGAGTATTCTTCGGGTGGTTGGGCCGACGCGCGCGCTAAGAGGGTTGGCCCATCAGCCTGAAGATACCTCCCATGTCACCCCTCCTCCCCCCCTCCTAAGCCCAGTGGGCGCATGGAGGGAGGAGGGGTAGATTTAAAGTCCACCCCATCTCCCCAGTATCCCCAGGCTGACGGGCCCAAGCCTCTGCTCGCGAGCTTCGGCCCCGCTGCTGAACACGAATGGGCGCCAACCTCACGGCTGGAATCAGGTCGTCATCAGTAACAATGATCAGACCGTTCTTAAGTGCCAGCGTTGCCAGCGTAGCATCTGTTCCAGCATGTTTCAAACGTATCCTTGCAGTCTCGATCTCCTTCCAAATCCTCTTCTGTCGCCTCTCCTGTGGCGTATCATCCCACACGCTGCAGACCGCGAACAGATCGGCCGCCATCGCGCCGACTCTGTCGGCCAGGCCGCTCTGGCTCTGGGCGGCGGGAAAGATGGCGTCCTAAAATGGAGGGGCTCGGACGGGCATCGCTGGGCCCGAGGCGGCCTGAGGGCGATGGCTGAGGAAACGATGATGGCGATAACGTCCACCACTGCTCTTCGCGAAGCGGCTGCAGTCCCCGAGGATGGTCCAGATGGTTTCCTTGTGGTCCAACTTGTGGGGGGCCCCTGGGAGGGCCCTATCACGCTATCACGGCTGGACCCGCCACGAAAGTTGGTTCGAACGCGCCCCGCGCGACAACGTTCGGCGACGAAGAGGGCGACGCGGCGACGCGGGAAACCACGGCCGCGCCCAGCAGTGGGGTGAGCGATGGCGAGGGGATGAGGGGATGAGGAGATGAGAAGTACGAGAAGGGAAGCCACTCATCTAAGTATTATGATGGCCAGGGAAAGGAAAGGGGGCGGAGGAATGTGAGGGCCCAAATGTTCTGACGCAAGCGTTGAAAATAACGCATCGATATGTCGATATGCACAGTGTGCTGTGCCAGGCCGGCTGCGCCGCGGTGACCGCCACACATTGCTGGCCCCGCGCGCAATACTATCATCCGCGGCGCGGCCAAGCCAAACGAGAAACAGATGACACGGATGACGGATGCCGAGCGCCGAGCGCTATGTCGAGATATCGAGTGTCGGTTTCAAGTTCATCTCGTGTTAGCCATTCCTTTCGAGAACCCGAGAACCCGAGAACCGAGCTGAGCGCGTCGCTGGCGCGGCCCCGTCGGCCCCGTCGTCCATTGGACGACTCGTCCAAGCCCAGACGGCGTGGGGCCCTAGCGAAGGAGGTGCTTGCCTGCTTTCACAAGCACGGGGTCGAGCGAGATCGGCCCGCCACCAGCAGCGCTTGCTCCGTCAGAGCCACCGTCGCCGCCAGCAGCCTGCTTCGAAGCTGCTGCAGCGGCTGCAGCGGCGGCCAGCGCAGTCTTATAGGCGGCGACGCCGAAACGTGGCGCAAGCTTCGCGGCGCCAGGGGCGTGCTGCTGCCTGCGCTTCCGCACAACACCAGCTTCGCCCGACAGGGCCACACGGGTGGGCTTAGTCTCACATGTAATCGGTGCGTCCGTCGTGGACGGCGCAGGCTTCAACACTGGAACCTGGAAGACCCTCCTCATTCTCCTCTATTCCTCCTCGTCTTCCTTCTCCTCCCCATCCTCCCTTTTCACATGCACCTCCACCTCATCCTCCTCCTATCTTCCTCCTCCTCCTCCTCCTCCTCCTCCTCATTGTCCTCCTCCTCCTTATCCTCTTCCTCCTCCGCCTCCTCACCCTCATATCCTATTTCTCCCACCCTTCCTTGCTCGTTCAAACCGATTTGACAAAAAACAACTCTCCTCCTGCTCCTCATCATCATCCTCCTCTTCCTCCTCATCCTTCGCCTCCCCCTCATCTTCATCAGCATCGCCATCACCATCGCAGCGATGGCCCTGGTGCCTTCAAGGCGAGGCGCTGCTGCGACATGAACTGGCTCATGCCCGTCTTCTCCTGCTGCGGCGCCTGCGCGGACATGTTCAGCTGCAGGCCGTGCCAATAGATCTCCATGGTGGGGTCATTCTCGACGACCTTGACCATGTAGGCGGGGACCGCGATCTCCGAGAAGAGCGACGCGTTCCCGACCATGTAAAACGGGACGCCGTAGAGCTCACCGAGCTTGATGCCGTCCTTGGGCGGGTTAGTAGTGACCGAGCCAGCGAACGGCAAGCGCAGATCATCATTCGTCAGGTCGATTTCCAGCGTCGGGTCCTTGGCACGAAAATTGATGCTGATGTTCCCCCAGTGCTGGGAGAAGCTCTTGTAGTAGTTCCACACCTGCTTCTCGGCCTCCGCCTCGATCATCTTGATGAAGGGCAGGTCGACCTCGTCAGCCGCCATCCTGAACCTGTAGAAACTCGCAAGGTTGACAGTCTCGGTCACGAGCACCTGAACCTCCTTCGCCATCTTGGGCGCGTCGGGCCCACGCTCGGGCCCAGGCTGCTTGGATCCACCGTCGCAGGCAAGCACGCCGCCGTCGCCCTCGCCGACCTTCGCCTCCATCTTGACCTGGAACTGGGACAGCTGGCCATTGCTGCCCTGAGCTGCGCCCGCGCCAGCGTCAGAGGTAGTCGCGGCATCCGTGTTGGCCACTGGGCTGTGCTTCGTGATGTCCTTCAGCGCGTGCTGGTTCCTGCGCATATCATTCAATAACGTCGACCACCACTCCGTCTGCTTCTCCTTGCCCGCCAGCTGGATGTCGTGCGACCCTACGTTCTCGATGCAACTCGTGAGGTCGCTGCCGACCTGCGCAGTCAGGTTAGCCAACTCTGCAGCGTCGATGGAGTTCACGGTGACGCCAGGCTTCCCGATGGCGAAAGCAATCGCTTGCATGATCAACCTGGCCCGAAACGAACCGAAACGTAAGACCTCTTGTGTGTTCTCCCATATCATGGCCACGCTGCACGGCACCCTCCCAAGCGCCAACACCTCCCTGGCGATGTCGGCCCACTCGGAGGGGAACGCGTGCTCGGCGACGGAGATGCAGTAGTCGAGGATCTGCTCGATGGACAGGTGGCCGACGAGGTCGGCATCGGTCAGGATCCTGAAGAGGGCGCTCTGCGAAGCAGGGTGCTGGGCAGCCCCGCCTGACTTCAACTGGATCGCGAAAGCCTTGAGGGCGATGAACTGCCCCTCGTCGTCGATGAAGGTGGCCATCTTCGCGGAGATGATGTGCCGATCGCTGTCAACGCTGACACCCGCGGCAGCGCTCTCTCTCTGACGATTGCCACTGCTGCCGCCGCCCTTCGAGCACACCTCCCGATGATCGACCAACATCTGCTTCAACATCTGGTACAGCGAAGAGAACCCCGTGACGTTCTTGCCGTGGACGGTAACAGAACCCGCCCACACGAACTCCAAGCATGCCGATGAACAAAACGCCACCGTGCTAGACGATCCAGGCTCAGACGGCATCTCGGGGGTTGCAGAAGAAGCCAACAAATAGCCAATCACGTCGATGGCGGTCGAGTTATCGCCTCGGGAGGTCGAGAGAGCGCAGCCAATCAGATATGGAACCGAGGACCAAGACTTGGGCCCTTGTCTTGGCCCCGCCCCTCAGGAGAGAGCCAAGAGAAGGACAATGACCTGAGTCTCGGCACCCTCGGCCCCGCTCGGAAAGACCGAAGGCTGAGGCGAAATTGAGGCGGCAAATATTTCTGAGAGCCGCTGGCCGATCTTCTGCATGATGTGCTTCTCAGCCCCAGACTGCGCGGGGTCGCCCATCGACGTGATCTTCCTGCGCTTCGACCCCTGGCCTGCCTTCTGAGTGCTATCCTTCTCCGTGCCCTTATCGGACTTCTCCTTATCCTGATCCTTACCCTTGCCCTTGCCGTCGCCGCCGCCCTCCGCCTGCGCGATCTGGGTCAGCACCTTCGCGCCCTTGAGGGGGTAGGACAGCAATTCTAGCAAGCACTGGTGGCTGATGGGCGACTTCGGAGCAAAGACCCACGGGGTGCTGACGTCGTCGTCGTCGCTGGCCAACGGCGCAATGAATTTCATGGCCTCGTAGACTAAGTTCGCGACGATCCTCTCTGGCACGGAGTCCTTCAGCCCATCGAAAGGCTTGTGAGCAAAACTTTCTGTTTTTTTTGCTAATCGCACTACGGCCCGAAGGTTTCGCACCCTCGTCGCGGGCGCCCTGCGCCATGTCGAGTTCCGGCCGTCTCGGGGCCAGCCTGGCCCCCGATGTGTTTCCGAGAGCCACGGGGAAGAGCCATCGGATGGGCCCCAGCCCCAGGAACCCCAAGATGGCCAGATGACCCCAAGAGTCTTAAGAGGGCCCATGACCCAACGCGCCCCCAAGACCGAAGAGAAAGCAAACCCTAAACGGGGCCCTGGGCGCCGTTGACGACGGCGCGAAACCTGTGTTTTTTTCCTATGCTAATCACGCCAAGCAGTGGCGTGATAGCCGTGGCGCGATTAGCAAAAACCAGAAGGTCTTCCTCCATGTCCGTCCATCTCACAGGGCAGCTGGCCTGTTTATGATGGTCTTCGCCACGTCGTGCATGTTGCCGATGACGGCATGGATCTGGAAGTCTTTGTTCAAGTAGTCGCAGTATTCGCCCATGAGGTCGCTCACCTGGTCCTTGATGCGCATCTTGACCAGCTTGTCACCAAGGCGGCCAGCCTTCAAAAACTTGTTGTTCTGCCCCTGGAAGTGCACTGCTTTTGGCTGGTCTTTCAAAAAAATCCACATCTTCGATAGGTATCCATCCTCCTCCTGGTCACCGCTGCGCTCGACCATCCCAGAGTCGAACGCGTGAGCAGCCCACATCGCTCGAAGCTCAAGGGCGTCATTCACAACCTCATCGAATGTGATCTCGCTGCCACCGTGGAACCTGTTGTGGTAGGTCTTCATCCACTCCTCGCGCTTGGGATCGATGTCGGCGTCCAGCAAGATCACGTTCCGAAAACCATTCTCCTTGGCGTACTTCACGAACTTGTTATCCTTGTGCTTGACGGCCATGGGGTAGGACGTGTCGCAGATGCGGGTGCCCCACGTAAGCGCCCAGTAGGGCGGCACATTTCCTTTCGACAGCTTGAGCCACATGGAGCCCGTGACGCCGCCAGTCACGATGCCATTCATGAGGAAGCTCTTGGCATAGGCTCGCGACGCCGTCATCTGCTTGCGCTGGTTGACCTTCGCGCGGAAGATCTGCTGCTCGCCATTGACGTCGTAGGGCATGACCTTCCGATCCAAGCCCTTGACCTCCCACCTGGCGATCACCCAGTCCAGGCGCATGGAGCCCTCGAGGGTCTCGAAGCAGTCCTGCGACAGAGAAGGAATCAAACTTGTTTTCAACGAACTGCATTTTCCTGGAAAATACAGTTCGTTGAAAACCAGCTTGCACACGGGTGGTGGCGTGGGGGACAGGGCCAGGGACTGCTTTACCAGACCGCCGTTTTGAAACTGAAGCGGTCGGCATAGCATGGCGAATCATTGTTACACGATTTTGAATGTCAAACGCCTCGCGAGACGTCGGCCCCCCTGGGGCCTGCAAGGCCAGCCCATGAAGGCTCGGCAATCCGTGGATATCCCGTCCACAGATGTGACCTGGAATGCCGACCGCGTGACCTGGAATACCTGCATCATCGTCGTCATGCATGTGCTGATATCCACATCGCCCTCCTCCCCCTCCTCCTCCCCCCCGTCCTCCCCCTCCTCACCCCTGTGGTTTGTTTTACCGCATCGGCTTGAACAAAAAACACCCGTCATGCCCCTAGGGCTGCGGGGATCAGGAAGGCCAGAGCGAGCACGGTACAACACGGGAAGGGAACACGTTTGAAAAACAGTTGGCCTTGATGGCGCCCTTGCAAGAGGCGCGACCAAACGCTAGATTTTCCCCAGGGCAAACGCCCGTCCTGCGCCAGAGGCCGACTGGGCGACACCGACACTGGCACGGCGGGGCCCGCTGCTGATGAGTGTGGTTGCGCCCCGCCAGTTGGCTGAGTGCCGCTCGCAGCCGCTGACCCTGCCCCAGACGACGACCCGCCACTCGATGGTGCAGGGGCGATCTGGGTCTGCTGGAGCTGCTGCATCGCCGCCGCCGCCGCAAGCAGGGCATCTGGCGTGGCGCCCTGCAGCAATGCTTTCAGGGCCGCCTCCATGCCAGTCCAGGGCTGGAGGAGGAAAAAAATGCGCTGCACTGCCCAGACGCAGTCACCACAACAAGCTAAAACAGCTAGGCCGATTATGAAGCCGACGGTGATGCTCATAAGATGTGGGGCCATAGCACGATGAACTCACCACGATGAGGGGTCTTAGTATGAGGAAGGTCATAGCCAGCATGGGGGCAATATGGTCATATTATGAGGGGGGTCATAGCCAACATGGGGGCAGCATGGTCATAATATGAGGGAGGTCATATCCAGCATGAGGGTGATCATCGTATACAGGGTGTCGTAGTATGAGGGGGTCATAAACAGCATGATTCATATTATGAGGGAGGTCATACGCAGCATGAGTGATATCATCATATGAGGGGGGTCATAATATGGGCGCCGTATCCAGCATGAGGGTGATCATCATATGAAGGGGGTCACATTGTGAGTAAGGTCATAACCAACATGGTGGTTATCATCAGATGAGGGGGTCCGAGTATGAGGAAGGTCATCGCCAATATGACGATGGGCATCGTATTAAGGGGTGCGCCGTATGAGGGTGGTCGTAACACGTACGATTGTGGCATGTGTCAATGCGAGGGGGTTCATAAAGTAAGGGCGTATGTAGTGTGACGACGCTTGTGATTCACCCCTCAGATTGTGAGGGTCATCATAATTTCCATGATATTGGTTATGATCACTGTCATACTAGGCACGCGTGTCGGTATCAGGCGAATCATATACACCTACATGTTAGGACGTTGCTCATATATTTACGCTTGACTATGCGAGGTTGCTCACACGATTCGCCTTCGGTCCCAGGGTGACCGCCAACATGCTAAGACTCTGCTCACACCCAGCCTTCTCACTCAGATGGGTCTTTGTGAACGGCCTCACACCGAGCGGGCGAACTCTGAAGCCCGTCAGCCCCACGCAGTGCAGCAGACGTTGCGAGGAAAGGCGCCCGTATGAGGCACGCCGCCCCCCCTCATAATACACATGCCGTTTCTGGGCATTCAGGCCACGGGGCTGATTTGGAGAACGGGCGCATGCGAGCGAGGGCGAGGGGGCGCGGGAGAGACGGAGGGATTGGATCGGAGATGGCGATTGATCAGATGACGATGTGTGCATGTCTGTTGCAGCAGCCCATCGCTGCCATCATGTATGCGTGCAGTTCGCGGCCCTTCGGCCGTCCATCACGTGAAACTAGTGAATCAAGGCCGCGCAGACAGCGCGGTGCACAGGTCGCAAACAGCAAGCTCGCCAGGGATCGAGCATGCAACCTGCACTGGTGGGCCGAGGAGGCCGCCGCGAACAGCACGCGCAGCCAAGCTTGCAACGCAAACGTAGTGCCAGCTGCGTTGGCAGGTCGGGCACGCGAACGGCTCGTGACCTGAGCGGTCGAACGTACCGCACAAGGCGCAATCTTGCGCAACTGGCAATATGGTCGCATGCCGCCATATGCCGATCAATTTCAGCAACCTCTCGTCGACTGACGGCCTCTCTTTTTTTTTATCTTTCTCAGCGCATGTGCCAACTGCAGTCATCAGGATTTTGCAATGATTGAAATACCGAGGCTTGTTCAGAGGCAAGGGCCACACTACTCTGTTGCGCACGTCCAGGTTCACGCAGCTGCCGCGCATCGCCACGCCCCCCTCATACCAATGAACCAACGTGGGCCTCACATCTGCAGCATCCCCAGGGCCCGCTGACTCCCTCGGCCCTGCGAGGACCAGGGATAGCTCTCCTCGGTGGCCGACGGGGTTCATGTTGCTCGCGTGCTCTGCCCACGCAAGCACCTCCATCATGTCCGTAGCATGTGGCAACCACTCCCGGAACACGTCGAGCCACCCCTGGACGCCGTCATCGCGGTCACCATCGTCTAGCCACGCGTCCAGCACCATGTCGCGATCAGCATCCTCTCCTGCGTCGGCATCGCCATCGGGCAACTCCTCGGGGTCGACCATCCCAGTGTCCAGCAAGTGCTTGACGTCGCCTCGCTCCTTCTTTTCGGCCTGCTCTGCAGCCACCTGGTCAATGACATCTTCCAATTCAGCCTCCAGCTCATCATCGTCAATGCGGTCGGCAGCTTCAAGGATGAGGGCAGCCGCTGCTGCATCGTCGCCAGCATCATGTACGCCGTGTCCTCCTGGCTCGCCATGCGCACCAGCGGCCCCAGCGGGAGCTTCTGGAGCGCCGTCGACGATGGCAGGCGCAGGATGGACATCGGTAGGGGGCTTGTAAGGGCGCTTCTCGAACGTGCAGATCAAGCTCATGTTCTCGTCATCGGATAGCGGGATTGTCGAGATCCGCTTCGCCACATCGTCGAAGGAGATGTTGACTCTGAAATCGTGCATGTCTATCTCGAGCCCATGGTCGAACACCTACGCGCGGCGACCGACCCACCCAACTACCCGCCAGACCCCGCCCCCCCGTGCCAACGCAGACGGCCATCCAGCAATGCCCATGTCCAACCAATGTTTCACAACATCGACGGACGGCTGATCGGCATTGGCACAGGACGGCGAGGTCGGCGGCGGATGGCGGGTCGATTCGCAAGGGCGCCTTGCTGTGTTGCGCCCCGAAGGCGTTGTAAGAGGTAATGAATTGCAGAGGCCGCACCAGCGACACAGATCCATCTGGCCCAATAGTGGCTTTCACGAAGTACCCAACATACTGAGACAAGTCAGCTCGGACAAAGCACGAAGCACCTGCAGCGAGGCCCTCAACGGTCACGCCCCTGGCCACCCTCACGGCGCCGTCCACTCTTTGAGATCGGACCCACGCTGCGTTGAATGGAACGACCCACGACACCTCCTTGGTCGGCCGCAAGGAAGGGTCGATGTCATGGAGCGCTGCCGAGAGGACCTTCTCTTCAGCCAAGTCGGCAATCGGTGGCGGCGCTGCCCAGCGCCCGTCGGATCGAGTGATGCCCCTGACGTCGTCAACGTACTCGTGCGCCACGTTGACTAGAGCAGTGCATGTCGGCTCCAGCGCCGACCATTTCCTGCTGCGCTTGGGGAATGCCTTCTTGATGTTCACCCTGGATGACAGCAGCTCCAAACTGATGTGCCGAGACCGCAAACACTCCTCTTTCAGCATGGAGTTGTAGCCCTCGCACTCCTGGGTGATGCACAGCACCGCCCTCTTCAATAATCTCAAGAGAGACCACAGACGAGACGAGCAAGTGCCCCTACCAGCAGCTTCTTCCAAACACGCCTTATAAAGATAAACGACTTTCCTCGCATTGACTTCCAATAGAAGGTCAGCGCCTGGAGCTAGCATCTCCCGCGCGACCTCCCTCCGAAGCGGACAGTCTGTGGATGGCATCGATTTGCCCAGCAAGAACAAGCGGTATGGATATCGAAGAACGGGTTCTTCCACTCGCCTGTGAAACCCAGCTGCGTTCTGAAGAACAACTGCCCAATGTAACTCAGTCAGGCGCTTCTGCATTAGTTTGTCCTGGGTCGAGGCCAGCAGATCGATGGCGTCGGAGTCCTCCATGGCATCATCGATTTCCTTCATGAACTGAGTTGCTCTTCCCGTAGCCAGCCATGCAAGTTGCTTCCCATGATCGTCTAATTCCTGCTCACTGTACACTGACCGCATGAAATTGTAAAAATGTTGAAGTGGTCGCAATGAAATCTGGTTCAGCTTGAGTAGTTTCCAAAACAAGGGCTCCTTCAATACTTCACACACGTCTCGCCTCCACTTGCCCATCTTTTGGCGGTGGGCGGCTTGCTCTTCGATCGCGACTTCGTTAAACTCCAAGCCTTTGTTGGGGTCATCGGTGATTGGCAAAGCTCCGTCTTGCTCATGTCTCGTCCTCTTGGTAAGGACTGCAACGAGCACCGTCACCAAGTGGTCCCCGCCCTCCAAGACCCTGTCGATGCAGTCGCCGACTGCGCCCCACCTGCCAGACAGGCACCTCGGCGGAGTTTTCTTCGCGCGCCGCATGGCGTCTGCATCTCCATACTGAGCCCTCCACTCCTTGAAAACATCTTTGGCGACTTCGCGCCAGCACAACATAATCTTTGCCAAGGAACCGTAGAACCTCCACTTGATCCCCCAGGATTTCACATGAGTGTCAACGAGGGTGAGCTGCTTGCAAACCAAAAGCGAATAAGCGTGCGCGAAACAGTCAGTGTCGAAGAACAGGATCCTCGGCACTGCACTGCAAAGGTGCCTGAGCTGCCGACGTGCTTTTTTCTGGTCAGACCCGCCGTCCGAAGTGTAGGATATGATAAAGAGCGCATTGGTGTTTGGATGGTCTGCCAGCCACGTTTGAAATTCTCCCCATAGCGGGCATCCGACACTAGCAAGCTGCTTTTTTACCAATGCCAATGTTCCACCTGCAGTTGAATTTTCCACTGGCTGGCAATCTGCCCACCGCGTCATCTCGGAATACCCATCTGCCCACGAGCATAAGGGATCATCGTCAATCAAGTGCGGATCTGTTGCCACCAGCGTTTGCACCTTCATGCCTTGAAGTTTCCTGCGTTGCCAGATGGGGCTGTTGGTAGCGTCGCACATGAAGGAGACCACTGCCACGTCCAGCGGCGGACCGCCCACGTAAGGCGACTCCGCCCACTCCTGCAACATCGTGGAGTGAAAGTTCCTAGACGCCGCGAGCAACGCAGCCCACGTGTCGACCTCGCACCGAGACACTGTGGGGCCCGATATGTCGACGCGCTGCGAAACTCCATACGTCCACCCAGCTACATTGGCAGCGTTGCGCAATATACCGACTGCGAACCGACTGTGTGCGAGGAGCCGTTTGCCACCCTTGTGCTTCAACACGCTCAGTCTGTCTGGTGTCTCCAATTCTTCCACTTTTGCTTCAAGCTTGGCTATGCGTTCCTTCTGCCGCCTGACTTGCTGTGCTAAGTTTTTCAGTTTCTGTGCTCGCTTAGCCTTCCGATCCCGCGGGTTGGCCCTAGCTCGCAGCCTGGCGGGCCTGCGCGGCTGGGGCAGCCCAGCGGGTTGGGCTGAGACAACAGCAGTGGGCGGCTCATCATCCGATATCTCCATCGCAACTGCTTCATCATGGACCCGCTGAACTAAGAAACCTCGCACATGGTTAACTATCGAAGCCCACTCCTCTCCTGAAATATTATACCCCATCTGGCGCACGAGCAAGACGAACACGACTTGGACATCATAGAAAGCAGCGGGTTCCACGGCGCCTCCCCTGGTCATCCTGGCCCAGGCTGCCTGACGCACCCTGTCGGCAGGCACGCATTGGCCAACTAGGCGGCGGAGGGAGTCCCCCTCGATCACCACGCAACCTGACCGAAGCCGACATGTATGCTCCAAGTACAGTTGGGATCTGCGCTGGATCGAACTTGGATGAAACATCATTGAGCCAAAATGGCTACAGTGCTGCTGTTGTTGGTGTTGGTGCTGCTGTTGCTGCTACTGTTGATGGTGCCAGCATTGTTGTGCTGCTGCTGTTACCGTGCTGGTGTTGGCGTGTTTGGCGTTGGTGTTGTTAACGCGATTGTTGTTGTTGCTGTTGTTGTTGCTGGTGTTGTTGCTGTTGTTGTTGTTGCTGCTGTTGTTGTTGTGTATGTGCTGTTGTTGTTTTTGTTGGCGGTGCTGTTGTTGTTTGTGGTGCTGTTGTTGTCGTAGTTATTGATGTTGCTGTTGTTGTTGGTGCTGGTATTGTTGTTGTTGTCGTTGTTGGTGTTTTGATTGTTGGTTTTATTGCTGGTATTGCGGTGCTTATTGGTGTTGGCGATGTGCGTCATCGGTGATGTTGTTGTTGTTGATGTTATTGTTGGCGTTGTTGCCATTGTTGCTACCTGTTCTAGGTGGCCAACTGTCAACTGTCACCCTGATGTTGATGATGGCGATGCTGAGTGGGGACGCGGGAGAGGACGCACGTCTGCGAGGGGGATGGGGCCGAGACGGACGAGGACGATAGAAAAAGATAGAAGGATCCCTTCTAGCTGTTTCTCGCGTCCTCGTCCTCCTGGTCCTCCTTCAGTCAGAAGGAGTCCTCTCAGAAGGAGGGGGCATATTCAACACCAGTCTTTGCAATCGCCCCCGATCGCAAGACGCGAAACTCACACGTCGAGAGCAAAGCGGCTGCAGCCGCGACCTGTAAAATGTAAACTCGTGGCCACACAGCGGCACGTGCGGTAGATGCCTAGATACTATTGCCATGTTGCCGTGGGCTCTGACCGCCAGAGTCGGACCAGAGTCGATCGCATCGGTCGCATCGGTCGGCAGTCGTCGTCATCGTCGTCTTCGGAGTTGGAGTCGTCGTCGGAGTCGTCGTGGTCGTCGTCGGAGTCGGAGTCGGAGTAGACGTCTTCGATCGAACGTCCGACCGAATCGCCGAATGGCCGAGTCGGAGTAGACAGGCACAGGGCAAGCGGAAAATGGCGGCAATTGCGGCAACGGCGGCGCCTCTGAGAACCTCTCAAGCCGAACCCACGTCGGTCATGTCGGAGTTGGAATCGTCGCTCTCGAAGGAGTCGGAGTCCGAGATGTCCGAGGCCGAATCCTTGTCGACGTCGAACTTTGGGTCCTCGCTCGGAGGGGGGGGGAGGGCTGATCCTCGTCGTCCTCACCCTCCCCTGGAGTCTCCTCACCCTCGTCCTCCTCGTCTCCTGGAGTCCTTGTTCTCACACCCCCGCCCTCGTCCTCCGTCATCGCGGCGATGGCGGAGGACGGGGGCGAGGACGAGGATGAGGAACATAAAGATCAGTCGTTGGGTCGACTGATCTTTATTTTTCTCGTTGACCCCCTCTCCGACACCCTTGTTTAGGACACGTGTCCTGGAATGATGCTGCAGCTGCTGCAGACTCGGGCTCGGGCGGCTTGATGGCGACGGGCGGGCCGCCGCGGCTGCCGCTGCCCGGCTTGCCCGAGCTCGGACGGGGAAGCCACCACACATCTGGGAACTCGGGCTTCGACTTCGGCGTCTTGTGCAGCACCCCGCCAGGCATGTTGGGCATGACGATCTTCTTGACCTTGAACGTCGACTTCTTGTCGACGGGGACGTACTCCATCTGCTTCTCGATGAGCTTGAGGAGCCTGTCGTTCTGCTTGTCGAGGCGAGCAGCCGTCGCCTTCCAGCAGTCGCGCTCCATACGGCAACGGGCCATGGCTTGGCGATGCTTCTCCTTCAGCTCGTCGCGGCCCATAGCGCACTTCGGCATAATGGGCTGCCTGGAATCTGGAAGAAACCAGGAAGGAAAAAGGGAGAAGGCAGCCGACTCCCTCGGGCACAAACGGCTGTGGACCGACGACGGTATTTCAAGGGTACGTCTGGTGCTAGGTAGACAGACGACCGCCGACCCCATCGGGGCCACGAGGCGAGTGAGATCGTCGGCTCCCCGCTGAACCCGAGTGCGCCGTCCTATGGCTGCACGGCGACATATCAAAACTTGTTCTAACACCGAGAGAGCAAACCACAGTCGACGTATTTTGGCATGTGCTTTGTTGTTTTCTTAAGAATATAAAGAAAATATAGAACAAACAAATCATATGATGATGCAAGTTTAAACGTTTTCCTTAAAGAGCAAGGAAAATACACATAAATAACAAAAAAACGCCCAGACACTTAGAGGAACACATACTAACTAGAATTCTGAACTCTTGAAGCTGTTCCAAGTTAGCGGCTCAGCTCACCTATCTGCTCTAGGCGCAAGCAGCATGGAGTGAAGCTCTTGGGACAACCTCACAACGTACTTTTGCCTCGCGCCAACAAGGCTTATGTTGATTCACAGGCCACGGCGCCCTCTCGAGAACGGAAAACGGACAATTCACTGATGGACGTGTCACTGTTGGGGGTTCTGTCCACCCCCGATTCTTCCTGGGGAGGCCAGGAGGAGAATGCACCGATACCGCTGCTCCCCATGACTTCTCCTGAGGTGCGTTCCGACCAGAACTTCGGGGCGAATCCAGCGGTGGCGACGAGGGCCTCCCAGGTGGCCCAACAGGGGGAACGCGAGGCAAGGCTAGCCGTATGGGTACCTGTGCCTCCTCCGACCTTCTCCCTCCCGAGCTCCCTCAGCTGCCGCTGCTGCTGCTGGATGTCGCCGACGACCTCGCCGAGGGCGTGCAAGAACGACTGGACGATTTTGTCCCGCTCCTGCGGGGGAACCCTCGGCACCGCGCGGCACTGGCGGAGCTGGCTCCGGCTGCAGCCCTGGGCCTCGCTCTCGGATCGGCGCTCGGCTCCCGACCTGCAGAACGGCGCTCTCGCCCCAGCGAGGGCCACTTTTCTGGACCCGAGTCCTCGATCATTGCCCTCATTTCCCATCCTCCGCCTTCCCCTTTGTCCCCCTGCTCCTCCCGCTCCTTCTTTTCCAACTCCTGCTGCTGCCGTTCGTCCTCGCCCTGCTTCTTCCTGATCCTCCTGCTCCTCCTGTTCACTCTTCTGATCACCCGAAACCTCCAACTCGAATGTACGCAATACCTTTTTTTCCGATTGCGCATGAGACGATGACACGCGTCGGAAATAAAAAACAGCGCAATGGGAAGGGATGGCTGTGAGGGGTGGGAAGTCAGACATGGCGCGAGCGCACCTAGCTTGACCTCCCCCCCCTCTCCTCCCCTCCCCCCCCCACTTCCCCTCCCTCTCGCCCTCTCCTCCTGCTGCTTCTCCTCCTCCTCCTCCTCCTCCTCGTCCTCCTCCTCGTCCTCGTCCTCGTCCTCCTCCCCCTCCCCCTGCTCCTCCTCCTCCTCCTCCTTCTCCTCCTCCTCCTAGCTCCCCCTCCTCCTCCTGCGCCTCCTCCTCCTGCTCCTCCTGCTCCTCCTGCTCATCCTGCTCCTCCTGCTCCTCCTCCTCCTTTTCCTCCTCCTGCTCCTCCTCCTTCTCCTCATGCTCCTCCTCCTCCTCCTCCTCCTTTTCCTCCTCCTCCTCGTCTTGCTTCTCCTCTTCCTTCTCCTCCTCCTCCTCCTCCTCCTCCTCCTCCTCCTCTTATGTTTGTTATTCGTTGTATGCTTCTTAATCGTTGTATTATTAGTATTATTAGCATTCGTATTGTTATTAATAGTAGTATTCGTATTATGCGTCTCCTTTATTATTCGTCTGATTCTTATTCGTGTTAGAATTATGCTTCGTTGTTATGCTTAGTCTTATTCTTCGTCTTAGTATGACGATTATCATTGTTGTTCTTAGTATTATTAGTATGCGTCTGCTGCTTATTCATGATATGGTTATGTTTCTGCTTCTGCTTCGTCTTCTTCTTCTTCCTCCTCCTGCTCCTCCTCCTCCTGCTCCTCCTCCTCATCCTCCTCCTGCTCCTCCTCCTCCTCCTCCTCCTCCTCCTCCTCCTCCTCCTCCTCCTCCTCCTCCTCCTCCTCCTCCTCCTCCTCCCCCCCCCCATCACCCTCCCCCCCCCCTCCTTCCTCGGGAAGGGGGAGCGGGCAGCTGAGCGCTGCTGGCGGTGCTCGCTTCCCCGGCCCTGCAGGAGCTCCCCGGCCGTGCAGAGCGAGATGCTGATGGGCTCCGGCAGGGTGTACTCCCGCAGGAAGCCCAGCAGCCTCAACCACTCGAACGTCTTTTCCCCGAGGTAGAGCACCTCCACGGCGAAGAGCACGCCCATCTGCGTGTCCCGCTGGACGCAGAACCTCGAGACCAGGTCGCACTCCTGTGGCCTCCGGGAGATCGGAAGCCGGCACACTCGGACGCAGCCCTGGGCGAGGATACACATCGGGTGAGGACACATCGAGCATCTCTGAGATCTGGCGGCTCTGGAAGAAGTCTCGGGCGCCGCGGCCTTCTCAGATCGGGCGTTCACTCATGGGGGGGGGCGATGGATGGGGGGGTAAGAAAGGTGCACCCTTCGTGCACCTTTCGTAATTACCCCTTCGGGGCCCTAGGGGGCTCGTTTAGGGCCCGTTTAGGGCCCCTTTCGTGCAACCCTCGACGCCCCCCCATTTATCGCCCCCACCGTTTCCGAACGCCCAATCAGAACGCTCTAGGAACGTTCATGAACTCTCGGGAGCGGATTCATCCTCGGCCTGAAGAGGCCTCCTAGATGGGGTCGGAATAGATGGGGTTGGAGGATCGCGCCGCATCGCCGATACATCGGCGATGCATCGGCGATGCATCGGCGATGCACCCGCGATGCACCGGCAATGCACCGGCGACGTGGGCGATGCATCGGCGACGTCGACGAGGCATCGGCGCCATCGGCGTGGAGAAAATCGGGCTCCGCATCGAGCCGCATCTGCGATGCATCGGTGATGCGGCGCGGCCCTCCGCCCCACCTGCTCCGACTCCTTCTAGGAGGCCTAGACCCTAGCCTTAGGGCGGGCATGTCCTCCCACAGGCGGATTTTGTAAGAAAGAAAACAGTGATAACATACAAACAATACTATATCACAACGAATCCGCAAATCGTCCCGAGACCAGCTTCGATATTCTTGAATCTTCCTCTGCAGCAGAATGACATGCCCGCCTAAATCCTGGCCCCGTCAGGCCCGCGCACAAACTCTCGGAGGTCCGCGCGGCCTTGTCGCGTCGGCGCCGGGTCGCTCCCTCCAGTGGGGCGGCGCCGGAGCTGCCACCGGAGGGGGGGGGGGCGGCGCCGCCCCGAGAAGCTCGCGCGGACCTCCGAAAGCTCCCCAAACCAAGATGAATAGACAATCTCAAGGCAACGCAGCAGAAGTCTGCGCACTCGTTGTTTGATCAGCTCCCCTGGCATCCGCCGGCGTGACTTCCGTCCATGCGCGGCCGCAGGAGTCGGAGGGCACAGGCGAACCCCACCCCAGCTCCCCAGGATCTCCGAGGGGGGCGGCGCGCAGAAGGGGGGGGGGGGGGCAGGAGGAGGGGGGGAGGGCTTCTTGGGAGGGCGCCGCGCCTCAGAGGGCGCGGGCCTCACATCCACAGATCTGCAGACGAGGCCCAGCCCACCCACCGCGGGCAATACTTTTGTCCACATCCACTGCAGCTTGGAGTTTCGGGCTCCCTTCCCTCCTCCTCCTCCTCCTCCTTCTCCTCCTCCTCCGCCTCCTCCTCCCTCCTCCCTCCCTCACTCCCTTGTTTTCCGACTCGGGCAGCAGGTCACCAACAAGCGAAGGTCGGCCCAGCCAAAGGTCAGGGGCAGCACAGGCCCCTACATGATGGGGGCGCGGGGCCGGGCCACAAGGGCCCTCGCTCGTTTTCAGGCAGCACGGGAGGGGCGCACCAGGGCAAGGGCCACGCACCGACAGGTGCGCCGTCCTTCGACCAGGTGGCTGCATGGGCAGCGGAATACGGCCTGCTCCCCGCGCCCCCAGGAGATCATGCGGTCCAAGAGGCTGGGATCTCCAGCAAGGAGCGCAAGAAGCGAGAGAAGGACGACGCTCGTAGAGCTCGCGAGTACCAGCGCAGAGACGGGGAGCAGCATCCACTGAAGGCTCCTGGCACCCCACACGGGGCCAAGGACACAGGCATCATAGGGCAGTCTCCCCAGTCACTGCCTTCCCCTTTTGCGCCTCCTCAAGACGGCGTGGCCACTCCCCCTACACTCTTCGGCCCAACCTCTGTACAGCAGTCTCCTTTCCTCGCGGCCGAACAGGCCCCCGCCTCGCTTGGAGCGCTGGATCCCGCCACTGAACTCTCGGAGGCGGAGCTCACAGCGCAGTGCCCTACCCTTACTCCAGACGAGGCGCACTCTCACTCAGCCTGGCTTTACCCCCCGCTTGAGCCTGACCGCCTGCTGGAGCACCGCAAGGCCCTTGCAATGAGCAAGGAGGCACTAATCCTGCAGCTTAGGGCCTCAACTCTCCTAGGACACTCCGATATGCGTATCACCGAGATCCGTAAGGAGATTTCACTAGTTAATTTTCAAGTGGCCAACGCGAGGGATCCGCTGGCCAAGATCAGCGAGCAAGAGCACGTGGTGGCCTCCCTGCAGGCCAATTGTGAGCAATTGGCAGCCAAACAAACGCAGGCGGAGGAGCACGTGCGCAACATTGCCCTGGCCCTTCAGACCGCACAAGCGGACCTCAGCCAGGCTGCCATGCTACTAGCTTATTTCAAGTCGCAAGCACCGCCAGTCGCCGCCATCACCGACTCGCTCATGATGGGGGACACGGCGGAGGAGACAGGTGCAGTACAGCGCACTGCAGCACTCTCTGCAACGCATACAGGTGAGGAGCAAGCCGACCCACATGACCTGGGAACGGCCACGCCCCTCACGGCAGCGCCGACCTCTCCCCCACTCCTCCACTGCCCAGCGCCCCTCCCAGGCATCCAAGGGTTGGAACAGCCTTACATCACATCACTCTCTGCGGCCATGCAAAGCAACGCCGAGGCCATGGCCAGGGAAGTTGCCACCATCAAAGCAAATTTTGACTCCCAGGCCCAAGCCATGCGCAACTCAGTAGACACCCTAGTCTCACAGATCAAGGCCGGGCAACTAGTGCCAGCCGCCGCCTCTAGCCACGGCGCTACGGTCCGGGGGGGGGCCACAGCGCCGTTAGGATGTGAACAGGCCCGCGCTTCCCCCAAAGCAGGCCCGCTATTCCGCCTAGGTTTCGTGCCCAAACCCGGGCCAGCGCCAGTGCCCAAGTCGCCGACAGGGGAGGCGATCACCACTGCGCCCTCGTTTCAAGATAGCTCAGCTAGGGAGGAAGCTATCAACCAGCAAAGCCCGGCAGCAGCTCCCGTAGAGGATCCCAGCGGCATGCCCCCGCCTACCCGCTCTGCCAGCCAGCTTGGGTGGGACCTCTCAGATGAAAAAGGCGAGCCAGTCTCCATGGCATCCCCCCGCCGCAGCGCAAACGCGCAGGCCAGGGGCAGATCCGCGCGTGCGGGCCAGGCCGAGCAGCGCGCGCTTTCAGGCATCAGCGAGGAAGATTTTGTAGCTAGGCAGGCAGCACGCAGCAAAAGCCCTCGTGGCTCACGTCGCCCCAGGCCCGAGACAGCCGAGGCTGAGCCAAAGGCACGCGCAGGGGCATCCGCCTCGTCTACCCCACGCAGCCCTGCAGATGCAATGGCAGAAGCAGAGGCTGCGGACCTCCGCGCTGAAGCCGAGGCCCACGCGGCACAAGCTGCTCAGGACGATTTAGCCCAGGCAGCGCGCGACGGCACGGTTTTCCAGGTCGCTCCCCCGGACACTGCCCACGGGTGAACCTGGGGGGGCGGCAAGGTATACGCCGCAGCCCACTTCCGCCCATGAGGTGGATGCTACCGGTGCTTACGGCTACCTCC
This sequence comes from Prorocentrum cordatum, assembly GCA_963575745.1. Taxonomy (NCBI): domain Eukaryota; class Dinophyceae; order Prorocentrales; family Prorocentraceae; genus Prorocentrum; species Prorocentrum cordatum. Next base: position 456,576 of record CAUYUJ010017527.1, on the reverse strand, counting down.
ATACAGTTGGTCAGGGACTTCGATGTTATTTTTCCAGCCCTCCACTCCTCCTCCATCCCCACCTGGCACAGCTTTGTCTTTGATACTCCCTACGCGGCTTTCGACTCCGCAGATATATATATATATATATATATATATATATATATATATACCGACGCCAGCGGAGGGGCCTCCAAAGGAGATCTCGCTGGCCCACCAGCGTGGGCTTTTCTGGTCTTTGCATGGCTTAACGGCACTAGACACTTTCTAGGCTTCCTAGGGTGTCCCACCCCGGAGACAATGGGAGCAGATAGAGTCTCCGCTAAAGCGGAATTCGATGCCGCCACTTGGGCGGCGCTATGGGCTCTACAGTCCCCCCTCCCTCCCGCCGTTCCTATCACCTTTCACTCAGACAACATGGATGTTGTCGCCACCGCCAAAGGCGGTACAGTGGCTGAGCCACTAATGGAGCATAGAAGCCGCCTCGACAGCCTGTGCAAGGTACTTGCCCTGAAACGCCGCTTTACATGGCAGCACGTGCACGGTCACCAAGCTGACCCGCTCAACGAAATGGTTGACACGGTCGCCAGACTTTACTCCCTCGCACTCCTACCTCCGCCAGTGCTCCCGCCCCTCATGAGCTTTCTCCAAGACAATGCGCACATTTTGGAATGGCTCTGGCTTGAGTGCCTGCCTCAGCAACAGCGTGCGCTTTGCCCGCCGAACCATCAAGTTAGTCTTAATCCTCCTCTCCCCCCGCGCACCTCGCTTGCTGATGTTTTTCCAGGTCTCTTCAAAGAGGCAGCCCCGATCGCAGACGCCACGGCATCATGCTGTCTCAGGCTAGCCTCAGCCAACATTATCTCTCTCACTCCTGCCTCGCGCATCTCCCAAAGAGCCAGGCTTACAGGCGCGGCCGTCAAAGGACGCCTCCACCAACTGGCCGCCGCTTTTCAACGCAACGGGCTCGACGTTATCGGTATGCAAGAGACGCGAGTCGCAGACACGGGCTCTGGCAAACGCCAGGTTCCCCCGTACGTAGTCTTTTTGTCAAAGTCTCAAGCTGGAACTCATGCCTGCGGCTGCGCGCTATGGGTCAACCTTGCCACGCCCGTTTTTTCCCAATGCCAAAGGCATTCCCACTTTCCCTATTAAGTCTCACAGCGTGCGTATTGTACACCAAGACCCGCGCATTATCGCGGCCGTCATCAGTCAGAACGGCCTACGTTTCAGCATCCTCGTGGCACATGCTCATCATTCAGGGCGTCCTCTCCACGAACAGGTCGTATGGTGGCAGCACCGTAGACATGTGCACGACCATATTTTAACGCAGCCTACTCCTACTCTTGTCCTAATGGACTCCAATGCTGCAGCGGGCACGCAAACATCAGCGGCCATTGGCCCACAACACGCGGAGCAAGTTAACACGGCTGGCTCCTTTTTCCATCGATTCTTACTTGCATCTAAGCTTTGGCTGCCGGCCACCTTTGTGCCACACCCTATGGGGGCGGGCACGTGGATCGCGCCAGCACGTGACCCCGCTTTCAAACAGCACTGGAAGCGCAGGGACTATATAGCTATACCCTTAGGCGCCTCTGCCAACGAATGCGAAGTCAAGTATTCTCTTTCTTTAGCACTCGCAGTGCTAGACCACGCTGTTCCGTGCTTATTATGCCGATTCAAGCTGCAGCTCCGACCTAACGAAGACCAGGGGCGCCAGGTCATGCGTATTCCGCACGACCCCAATGCATACCTCGACCCGTCGGCCAGACAGCTTTTTGAAGACACTTTCTCGCCTCCCCCTGAAGCTTTAACTTTCGATCTGCACGCCTCAGACCACGCGCTCATATTGGGCAGGGAGGCGCGCAACGCCATGCTACAGGCATTTCCCCAACCCCGCACGTCTACAGGTCGCGCACCTTCCAATTCCCGCGTCTCCATGGCCACCCTTAGGCTCATGGATGCCAGAGCTTTAATTGTCAGCCAAGCCGACACGCTTCAACAGGAAGCGCGCGACCTTTTCCTGCTGGCAGCTATCGCGGCATGGAAGCGATATGTGCGATCCAGGCGAGCATTTACACGTCCTAAAGCGGCATTGCGACACCACGAAGAGCTCTCGCTGATGCCCGCAATTAATAATGCTTTTGCCAAACTTGCGGAGCTCGGCGCTGCTCTCCGCGGCATGCGTGCCAGCATGGCTGACCCTAATGCCTCCATTAAATGGAAGCCCAGAATTCGCATGGCCTGCTTGCATCAGTTTCTAGCATCCTCACCTACCCGAGTTGCTAAAACCCGTTTCCCTCATGCTTGCTCTGCGCCTACCATAGGTACCGCACACGCGGCTGCCATCCAGTTACGCGCACGCGCAAGCGCCATCAGGGCCATCGTCCTTGCTCAATTCACACAGGCGGTACGTTGCTCCGTCGACCTGGATGCCGCCTTTCACCTACAAGGCATTGCTGCCGAAGTTCACGAGGCATGGCAGACCTCACAACAACGCACTGCCTTTGCGCGCTTACGCACATTGGGCGTGGGTTCCAAAAAGAAGCTACGCTCCTCTCCCCTACCTATCCTCTCCGCGGCAGCGGGCACCTTCGTGGTGGACGCCACCCAAGCGGCCGACACGTGGCTGTCCTATTTTGCTCGACAGGAGCATGGCGCAGTTATTCCGCTCAAACATGCCAAGGCCTACGACGCTAGTGCATCGTATCTGCCCGCTGACCTTACTGTGGATGTTCCCCCTCCTTACTCCCTCTTCTCCCTAGCGCAAATCGAGCGCGCCTATGCCAGAACCCCAGACTCGGCAGCCAGTGTGGATGGCTTCAAAGGAGCCTTTGTCAAGTCGTTTCACCGTCTACTCGCGAAGCAGTACTACCCGGTCCACCTCAAGGCGCAGGTGCGCCTTGAGGAACCGCTGGCTTGGCGGGGAGGATACAACTTCGACACTTTTAAGGGTAAAGGCAATCCGGCCATAATGGCCAACTCCCGCTCGGTAATGGCCTCCCCCCACTTCTCCAAGCGGCATCGTGCCCTATTGCGTAAAGAACTGGTGGAATGTCTTCCTCCCGTGGCAGGCGCCTCGCAGTCAGGCGGCATTGCTGGACGGGGCACGGATTTCGCTACGCTCGCGGTCTTAGCGCACCAAGCCTACGCAAATAGCCTGCGCATTTCTTCAGCGTACATATTTATAGACGCTGTCTCAGCCTTTTACAGGGCCCTCCGACAGCTCATATTTTACTGCGACTCGCAACAAGCCGACCTCTACTACTTAGTTGCTTCCCTTGATCTCCCTCAGGAGACAGGTGAAAAACTAATAAGACATTTGCTCTCTGCCCCTCCTATTCTGCAGGAGGCTGGTCTCCCCCCGCATCTCCATGCTCAAATCTCGGCTGCATACGAGCATACCTGGGCCTTTTACCCGGGAGCCTCAGGGGTTGCACTCACACTACGTGGCACCATCCCAGGACAGCAGCTCGGAGATGTTCTTTTCAACTTCCTCATGGCCCGAGCCAACAACGAAGCTGTCAATCAGCTCACCGAATCACCGCTTGCACACCTTATTCTCAATGTCCAGGTGAACAAGGATGCCCCGCGCTCTTTTTTCGCTCATCACAAGGACAATATTGCCTCCGCAGAGACAGAAGTGCACCAATATCTGGACTCATGCTTTTTCGATGATGGTGCATATGCCTTCCTTGGTCCCACTAAGGAGCTTTTGGACGCCATGCCCGCGCTAATGGCCACCATAGTAGAAGCCTACGCGCTCTCAGGCATCAAGCTAAACTTTCAAGTCAACAAAACCATGTGCCTTTTTCAGTTTAGAGGGGAAGCTTCCATATCCCTTCGCCGCAAGCTCTGGGACCCCATAGGGCTCAATGGGCACATGCTAGTCTTACCTGCTCTAGGGCATTTGCCTTTTTCCCTCCACTTCGCCAGAATATACACATATCTAGGTACGCACCTGGACGAAAAGGGCAGTATAGGCCCCGAGCTCGCCCACAGGCGATCGGAGGCGGCCCCCAGCTGGCGTAATCTAGCCAGGCAATTCTTGCGCCACTCTTCCAGTACCTGGCTTCATGAGCACTTGCATTTACTGGACTCCCTCATCCTCTCCTCCCGCCTTTTTAATGCCGCGGTTTGGCCATTGCTCACTGGACCGCAAATAGTCTCCTTACAAGGAGAGCTCATGAGAATGCACAGGCGCTTGCTCCACCTCCCAAGGTGCGACAGCACGGCAGAGCGAGACTCATTTATCCTGGCCAAGGTCTGCAGACCCCCTCTACCGCATATCTTTAGTGCAATGCGTCTGCGCCTCTTTGGCAGGCTCCTCCGCACGGGACCTCCGCACCTCACCTCCCTGCTGGCCAAACTGGCCGCAGACGTCCCGGACTCGTGGCTTGCCCTGGTGCAGAAGGACCTACAGTGGCTGGGCGAATTTTCTGCCAATCTAGAACAAATGTCCTCGCCAGTGTCGCACCTGGACCAATGGGAGGCTCTAGCTCTCCAATCCCACACAGGATGGAAGCGCCGAATTCGCAATGCCCTTACAGCGGGAGCACAGCATTTCGCTCGCGCAGCACTCGCCGAGGCAGCTGCCAAGCACTTTTTTACCATTACTGTCCCATGTGGGATCCCCCTGCCGACGGACCATGTACAGCACCCGATCGAGCAGCAACGTATGGCAGCGCACTACCCAACGGTGCTCACTTGTCCATGGTGCGCGCGCACATTTTTAAAATTTCGAGGGCTAAAGCAACACGTTGCCCAGGCGCATTGGACCTTGTCCCATAGGGTCAAGGGCCTAGTACCGGACACCCAGGTGTGCCCGGCCTGCAGCCTCCCCTTTGGCTCACGCGCCAGTCTCATGCAGCACCTCTGTTTCGACTCCTTCATATGTGCTCTCTACCTCCTCTGCCATTCCCAACGCCTTCCTCAAGAGCAAATCACAGCGCTTGCTATGCAACGCTGCGAAAATGCCAAGCTACAAGTAAAGTCAGGCGTAGGTCGCTGGCGCGTGGCGCTACCGGCACATCGTGCCAAGCGTGCTACCACACAACACTTTCGTGACTTTGCCAAACACTTGTCTCAAGCGGACGCGCGCGCCATAATGGCGGCTACAGATTACGCGCTGGACTCTGCAGCCGTCTCCCTACTTTTTCCCGCCGATGTCCCTCCGCCACTACCTCCTCCTCTCCCTGCGCTGCCTGAATGGCCATTCCAACCAAAGGAGTATTCTGGTCTAGCGACCAGAGAAATTCCAGCCCGCATAAGGCGCAAGGAAATTTTCATCCTCAATCTTTTCTCTGGCCGCAGGCGCGAAGGGGATATCCAGCATCACCTGGAATCATTCACGCCTGACCCCTCCATAGAGGTACATATACTGTCGGTCGATATTGCTATCGACCCCGACTTGGGCGATCGCACCAAGTCGGAGACCATTAAGCTCTGGCAGCAACATATTTATGCCGGCAGAGTGGTTGTTTCAGGTGGGGGCCCGCCGTGCGAAACCTTTTGCGCGGCCCGATGGAAGCCCAACGGGCCACCGCCGCTGCGCACTACCGAGCACTACTGGGGCATCCCCAACGCAACTCCCAAGCAATCCCGCCAATTGCAGATTGCCAACTTGCTACTTGCCTCATTGGTTCTCCTTTTTGCCGCTCATTTGGAAATGGGCACCTCGGCATGGATGGAACATCCATGCCCTGCCCACTGGGAACCCAGGGCGCAGCCTAGCTGGATTTGGAGACCTTTAATGGCCCTGGCTGCTGCTCCGGCTGTCCGCACCACGGACATCGACCAGTGCATGTTCCAGCCGTCTTGCCGACCTCCTAACGAATTCGGCAAAGCACCCACGCGCTTGCTATCGCTACGCCTTCCCTCGCTCCCAGAGCTCCTAAATAACCGTCCCCAAGGGACCAAGTGCACGCACCCACGGGGGTCACATCGTACACTTCTAGGTAAGGACGAGAATGACCGCTTTTTCACTGCTGACAAAAAGACCTATCCTTCTGCCCTTTGCGAATGTCTCGCCCAGGCTATATATCAGGACGTCATTTTACCATTGGTTGACGACCCACAGGATCCTCTTTCCCAGTCGGACCCCTCGGTTCTGGCTCCCCTCCTCCGCTTCTCCGCTTCCATGACCAGCGACTTTTGGCTAGGCCCCGACTTTGTTGATTCCTCCGCCCCTCGCACCCGTGCCAAAGTAGATGGGGAGCTGGACCGCTTCCGCAGGCTTTTGGCTCTCTCCAGGCCCCGCGAGCCGCGGCGCCATAGCGACCTCCCCGCAGAGGCTCACGAGCAGCCTGATCCCGCAGATCAGGACTCGGAAGCGGAACAAGAGGCCATGCACTTTTTGGGCACAGCCCCCATTTTTCCCTCCACCCTCCCTCCGCCGCCACCCCCGCCCTCCCTAACTCTGGATCAGAAAAGGCGTATCCAGTGCAATAGGGAGCGGGCCAGGCAAATCAGGGCCGAACGTTCCCGTCAAGCGGCACGACCCGTCCCGCTCACGGGAATTTCCTTCTCTCACATGTGGCACCCTGCTTCGCCCGCCCCGCAGGACTTCAACGCCGACATCTTCGACACTTAGCTGGCATCTCATGTCCAGACGGCCATGGGTGCTGGTGCCGCGTGAAGCCAGGCCTAAGCATCCCCCACCGGGCCAATTTCGGTCCGCCTCAGCTCCTCCACCCCTCCTTTCGCCTGCCCAATTCGCCCAGGTAGCCAAAGCGGTGCAGCGCTCTCTATCCAGCACCTCACCTGCCTCAGATCCCCCGCGGCCGCCTGGCGATTTCAGCGGCCCCCCCATGGGTCGAGGCAGGCACATCTACGGGGCCACTTTTCGTCCTCCGCCACCTCCGCCAGCCTTGCCTCCCTTGCCGCCCCCAGAGCATCCCAGGGTGCCTGCTAAAGCAGCCATTCCGGAAGGCTGGATAGGCCAGGCAGCTTCTCCTTTTTCTCCACCCCTTTCAGCGTGCACCTCGCCTCCACCCCTGCGCGAGCCTCGCAAACAGTCCCGCAAAGCTGCGCCATACAGGAGCCAGCCAAGCAGGCCTTCTAGTCCCCCAGCATCGCCTAGAAGGCTGGATCAGGTGGACGACGCCTCATATTCCTCTGCCTCCTCACCATTTCCTCCGCTTGACTCTCCAGAGCCGGCGGAACAGTCAGTTGCGCCCCGCGCCTCTGCAACTCGCAAGCGCAAGCAGGTCTCATGTGCGGACGAGTTCACGGCCAAGCCCCTCAAGGTGGCCCATAATTCGCGCTTACGCACCGAGCCGCGCAAAAGCGCGCTCAAGCAGTCTGCGCCGATGCGCAGGGAACCTGCTGAGGCACATAGCAGCCCGCAGGAGTCCCTCGGCACGCCGACACCTCCAGCCTCTCCTCCCCCTAGGCACCATAGGGCTCGCAAGGCCAAGGCGCACCGCGCGGCCCATGCAGCACAGCGCTCACGTTCGCCTGCCAAAGCGACTGATGCAGCCTCGGACGAGCAGCCTATGCCACAGCGCCGAGATCCAGTAGAGGCTCAAAGCAGCCCGCAGGATTCCCACGGCCCGGCCTCGTCACCAGCCTCACCTCCTACCAGGCACCACAAGGCTCGTAAGTCTCACCGTTCTGACCATGTAGCTACGCGCCTGCCGCCTACAGTCGCAGCTGCAGCTGCGTCAGCCGCAGCAGCGGACGAACAGCGCAGCTCATTTCTCAAGGAGCATGAGAATAAAATTGCTCAGCTCAAAGAGGAGCATAGGCAGGACCAGCTCCGTATCGACAGGATACACAGGGAGCGCCTTAAGATGCAGTTGCGAGATGGCGAAAGCCTTTCGCATTGCGGTCAGCGTCTGTCGCCCAGGAGGCCGCGCAAACCTCATGAAGAAGGTGAGGCTGCCAGGCGCTAGACCCTTGCCAGGCAGCTAGCCCCCAGCCTAAGCCTAACCTCTCCCTCTTTCCTCTATCAGCTCCCCTTCCTGCCTCATCCCCATCAGGCCATGAGGAGCGAGCCCAGTATCCTGGGCAACGCCGATGCAGACGAGGACGTGCCCGCAGCTGAGGCGTACCCGGGGCAACAATTAGATCCGCGAAGCATCGCGCAACCAGCCTCTCGCTTGACTTCCTTATGGAAGCATCTGGCTGAGCGGCTTCTTTTGGCTCACCAGCAAGTCTACCGCTTTCTCAGCGGCGGCGCAAGGCGCCACGCACTCATTCTGTCTCCCACCACGGTGTACCAGCATAAAGCGGTACCCCAGTGGCAAGCCACATGGCAGCTCGAGAGCGGGCCGCCCGCATGGCCACACGCGCGCTCCTTCGTGGGCCCTCTGCTTCACTTAGATTTGCCCACGGCCGTTAATCGCACACTCGAGCGCTGGCATGGCCGATGGCGCGAGGCCAACTCCCCTAACCTACTCCACATCTACCCCCAATGTGCTGCGGGGGACGGTCCCTACGATGCCCGTTTCTCACCCACCATAGGGCTAGTTACAGTTTGCGTGCCGAACCAACTTTTTCAGGTCCTACTTCAATCGGGGGCCTGGGAGCAGGCCTCCCTCAGCCCTCACCGGCTTTTGCAGGATGCAGCGGCTGGCAGCCCCATCCTTATAGACTTCCAGGCCATGATCATGGTTCGACCATTCTGCCTCCCGCTGTCCCACCTCGCTCGAATCCTCCGCCTCCCCGAACCCTAATCCCTCAGGCCATGCCGACCCCAGAGGCGCAGCACCTGCCGCAGTTCGAGCACGGCGACTTCCGCTGCGCCCCCGCTGAAGCAGTGCCACCACCGCCTACAGCAGTGCAGTGGCTGGTAGGAATAACGACAGGCCACATTTCGCTTTGGTCCCCACTGCCCATCAATGTAGGGCTCCTAATGGAGCAATTCCATGGGCAGGAGACCAGGCTGCCATCCTCTGTGGAAAGGCCGCGCTTTTTTCACCTCCCCATTCTTCAGGAGATGGATGCACGGCCCATCCTATTTGGCACGGGCATACCCTACCGCACCGGCCTTTCGTTGCGGGTCAACATGCGTAGTGGTAACATCCTCATCCCTATAGACTCCGCACCAGGCCAGGCGTGCATCAGTCGGCCCGTCAGGAGGGTCCTCCTCGCACAGATGCTAGCACAGGCCAGCTAGGTTTCACTCACATTTGGCCGCCGTTGGCTTATGGGCTATTTCTTTTTGTTTCCTTGGCACTCCCCCCCTTCTCTCAGCGCGCCCCACGCCGCCATGGTGCCCATGCCTCCCGCGGGTGGTTCCGCTGCGGCCGCGGCGGAGGCGGGCGCGGCCGAGGCCAGCAGGGCGTCGCCTGACACGCGGGAGCTCTTCGGCCTCTCAGGGGACACATACGCCGGTTCGGCTTGGCAGGGCTCCCAATACACGGCCGCCACGCGCGAGTTCAAAAAGTGGTGGCCCTCCACATGCCCGGGCGAGTGGAAGATGCCCAACGGCATGCTATACCCGTTCGTCTGGAAGCTCAAGTCGCTGGACGTCATCGACGGCCAGGTCGTCGAAACCTGGGACTGGGAGTGGATCGAGACCCCAGGCCTGGCGACCATCTCTGAGGTGGAGGCCATGCTGAGGAACCACTACAACCAGCAGCAGGCTGCCGCGCAAGAGGCCCAGGCGCGTGCGGCGGCGACAGCGGCAGGTCTCTCGGCGCTCTCGGCTGCCGCCCGCTCTCTCAACCCGTCGCCCTTCAGTGCCTGAGCGAGCCACGCTAATGACGCATCAGTCAGCGCCCTTCTAGGTCGTCCTAAGCGACCTCGGCGCAACTAGCAGCGTGCATACTTAGGTGGTGGGCTCGCCTAATACTTTCCTTTTTACATCCTTTCAGCGTCTTCTCTCCACCTCGGCAGCCCACCACCTAAACAGCTGGAGCCATGCCGCTCCAACTCAAGGTCGGTCGAGCCGTCCTGCATAGCTGAGTTGTAGACCACGCGAGTCTAACAGCATCCAGCCCATCCCGTCATTGTGCGGCTCTGCAACCTCGGGCAGCCCCGCTAACAGTGAGGCGGCTAAGCGCCGCTCACATATTTCAATTCGCAGACTCGCCACGGCTGAGTCCTCACGCATAGGTGGTGGGTTAACACACTGCTCAGTTCCTGGTTTGCCTGCAGCCCACCACCTATTCAGCCCAAGCCTTATTCGCTCGAGCCAAACTATAACAAAGGAGACACCGCGTCTCCAATTTAAGGCCGGCCAAGCCGGCATACATTCCGCTGCAGTGAGTCCTTCGGGTGCACACACACTGCAACTCTTGCGGCATCAGTCGACACCATCTCAGGCCTAAATGGGATGGGCGCCCATGGCGCAACCGTCAATGCGCCGCACAGGGGCGGAGCCGCCTAATACCTACCTCGGCAGCCCACCTAGCGCTCTTTTCTCCACCGGCCTCTCTTTTAGAGGGCCCTGTCCAGGAGTAGTCGCCATTCATGGGCGCGACTTCTCACTTTGCCGCACTAGTGCGGCCAGCGCAGCACATTTTAGCAGCCTCGCTAAACAGCGATCGGCTAAGCTCACACGGCAATTCGCAGACTCGCCACGGCTGAGTCTAGGGGGTGGGCTGGCCTAATACCCTTGGTTCGCCCTGGCAGCTCACTACCTAGACAGTCCTAGCCACAAGTGCCTCATGAGAGGACCGTGGCCTCTGCCCCGGCGCATCTCTTTGGCCCCCATCCAGGTGTAGCAGGGTCCCCTTGGTCCCTGTGTGCCTGTGAGGGGCCACACGGAGGTGGGTCCCTGTTGCCTGGTCTCGGCTAGCGCCCAGGCACACCCACCTCCCCGACGCGGTAGGCCACGCGAGTCTAGCAGCATCCAGCCTATCCCGTCAATGTGCGGCTCTGCAACCTTGGGCAGCCCCGCTAACAGTGAGGCGGCTAAGCGCCGCTCACATATCTCAATTAGCAGACTCGCCACGGCTGAGTCCTCACTCATAGGTGGTGGGTTAGCACACTGCTCAGATCCCGGTTTGCATGCAGCCCACCACCTATACAGCCCAAGTCATCACACGAGCCTAAACAAAGGAGACACCGCGTCTCCAATTTAAGGCCGGCCAAGCCGACATGCATTCCGCTGCAGTGAGTCCTACAGGTGCACACTCTCACTGCAACTCTTGCGGCATCTGTCGTCACCATCTCAGGCCTACGTGGGATGGGCGCCCATGGTGCAACCGCCAATGCGCCACACAGGGGCGGAGCCGCCTAATACCTACCTCGGCAGCCCAACTAGCGCTCTTTTCTCCACCGGCCCCTCTTTAGAGGGCCCTCCATGAGTAGTCGCCATTCATGGGCGCGACTTCTCACTTTGCCGCACTAGTGCGGACAGCACGGCACATTTTTGCAGCCTCGCTAAACAGCGATCGGCTAAGCACACACAGCAATTCGCAGACTCGCCACGGCTGAGTCTCTAGGTGGTGGGCTGGCCTAATACTCTTGGTTCGCCGTGGCAGCTCACCACCTAGACAGTCCTAGCCACAAGCGCCTCATGAGAGGACCGTGGCACCTTGCCCCGGCGCATCTCTTTGGCCCCCGTCCAGGTATAGCAGGGTCCCCTTGGTCCCTGTGAGGGGCCACACGGAGGTGGGTCCCTGTTGTCTGGTCTCGGCTAGCGCCCAGGCACACCCACCTCCCCGCCGCGGTCGGCCCGTACAGGCCTTTCAGCTGCAGCGTACGCCCTGCAACACGGCAATGCCACTCTGGCCCTTCTTCCTCCCCCGCCTCTTATGACTTCCCCCGCTCTTCCTCCAGTCCAGATCTCCTCCCATGGAGGTTTGGACAGCCGCAATGCGGCCTGGCCATTTTGGCCCTCCGTCCAGCTCTTCCCTCTCAATAGCCGTCCGAAATTCGGAAGGCACTCCCAGGCAGGTCTTTTCTTTTTCCTGCCTCGCACTGCTCTCTGCATCGAGGGCTGCCCTACTATGGGCAACGAAGCAGGGTGCCGCTGATGTCTCTCTTCGCACGGCGCTGCAATCTCCTCCTCTCTCGGTATGATTCCTCTCCTCCCCTCCCTCAGCGCCAATACCTCTCTCCTGACAGTTTTCGGGACGAGAGCGGAAGCAGCTCAGCGTCCATGCTCTCGGGCTTCTCGTGTGCAGCCTGTGCCAGTCCTGTTGGCCGCTGCGCTAAAGCTAACTTGCAACGAACTAAGTATAGTCAAAAAAACCCTCACTCCCTCCCTCCCTCCCTCCCTCCCTCCTCCTCCTCCTCCTCCTCCTCCTCCTCCTCCTCCTCCTCCTGAGGCGCACTCGATATGGACAGGCATCTGCCCCTTCGAGGCTCGACGTTTACCCACATCCAGTGCGCCTCGGCCTTGCGGTCCCCACTCCAAGAAGGTCCAAGACGCACTGGGCATGGATATACAGTGTACATATTGCCCGCACCCACACCCTCTTAGAAGCCTTCCCCCCCCCCCCCCCCCTTCCCCCCCCTCCCCCTCCCCCTACCCCCCTCCCCTCCCCCTACCCCCCTCCCCTCCCCCTCCCCCTGACCCTTGGGGTGCTTCCAAGAAGCCTTGGGGCTCGCTTCGTTCGGGGCCCCGCGAGCGAAGCGAAGCCCCACTCCCCCCCCCTAAAGAAAGCTCGTGGGGGGGGCGGGGCAGGGTCCGCACGTGGCCACTCCAAGGGAGAGGGTGCCCACCCCTGCCCCATGGAGGCTGTTCTTCGGCCTCCCAGAGGGGCTCCCTGGATGGCCCCCCTGGGGCCCGAGGACGGCCGGCAAGAGCCGAAGCCGAAGAACTCCCCGAGTGACAGGACCCCAGACATGATGCCGTCGTGAAAAAATCAGGACGGGAGGTTTTCGCCTATCGTCGGCCCTGGGGAGCCCTCGCCGGGCCTCGGGACCGTCAAAAACGACTCAAGACGCAAAACCGGTCCTGGGGAAAGGGTCGGGACTTCCAGGGGCGCCGTGCTGAAAAAATCAGGACTTCGCATGTTTGGGACCCAAGCCACCGACGCCACGATTTGTACATTCCGTGCCCCCAGGGCCCGACGAGGGTCCCCACAGGCAGAGCATGCCCTCCCAGAACAGAACTTCCGTCAGGTCGTCTTCGTAACCCACAAGCCCGTCGTCGTGACTTTTCATAATGTCGACCCCCACAGGTCTGGACCCCATTGACGGGTTTTTCACCAAGAGTGATTTTTCGACGGTCCCGAGGCCCGGAAAGGCCCCCTGAGGCCGAGCAGAACGGAAAACCTCCCGACGTGATTTTTGTCACAGCGCGAGGGGGTCTGGGAACCCGAGGATGTCGGGGCATCACAACCTGGGAGCTCTGTGCCGACTTTCGTCGCCGACTTTCGTCCCTCAAGCCTCTGCGTCCTCGCGCCAGGCTCCTCGGGGAGCTCGGACCTGGAGGCCTCCCGAATGCGGTTCCCGAGGAGATGGGGTCAGACGATCGCGCCGCATCGCTGACGCACCTGCGATGCATCGGCGCCGAAATCTAGGCCAGCGTCCTGACGTTTCAAGAATAGAAGACCTGGGCAAATTTGTCATTGTCATGCTAGATGGGCGAACGCGCTCAAGAAACTAGGCCAGCTTTCCAGCAGGTCGATTGAGAAACGCCGGTTAAGCTTTTCGGAAGGATGTCTAAACCAGATGCTCGAATATTTGGAGAAAGTCGGGCTCCATCTCGAGCCGCATCTGCGATGCATCGGCGATGCGGCGCGACCCTCCGACCCCATCTTCTCTCAAGACATCCTGTGACGTAACTTTGTTTCACAACGTCGTCCTCCAGAGGTCTTCCCTGGGACTGGCTTCGCATCCTGAATTGTTGTCTGATGCTCCCAAGGCTAGGCGAGAACCCTCAGAGGCCGAAAGAGGCCAAACACCTCCTGTCGTGATGTGTTCACGACGCTAGAATGCTTGGTTTTCGGGTCATAACTCGGCTATCCAGCGGCCGCTTGGGACGATTCGGGCGCCTCGGGACGCTCTCGGCGAGGCGCAGCCGCTGCACGGCATCCCGAGGCTGGAGAGCCGCTGAGAAACAAACGAAACCGCATTAAAAACGAACTCCATTTGAGCGACGGGATCAAAATCGGGTCTTACGCGAGATGGCACAACGACCTTACGCCGACGCTTACATTAGAAAGAACGGCGTGCATTACGAGCGACCTTAGGCGGAAAGCGTACACGCGAATGTCGGCACAGTCGCCCCTGCGTCTTATGTGTGACCTCAATAAGTCTTGAGAACCCCGAATAGCTGGAAACTGATATCTTTTCGGCGAGTTTCTTGACGGACTGCGGCCCCACCAATAATGGACAATTATCATGTCTCCAGAGCGGCACCTGCCGCACAACAACGACGATAACGACGACAACTACGATTACGACTACGACAACGATGCGACTATGGTACGGCTACGACTGCGACTAAGCGTCGTTCGCAACCACGAATACGATTACTTACGACTACGACTACGCCTACGACTACGACTACGACTAAGATTGCGACTACTAGTCGAGTAAAAAACATGTACATTTGCATGAAGGCTACAACGCTGGAAGAAAACCATACAGATGTACATTTCAATCCTGTCACGATTATGCCAAATAACTCTCTCGGGTGTACCCCACGTTACAGTGTGCCCCGGGAGCATTAACCGACCAACTAAATCGTACCCGACGAACATAGCAGGGGAAGTGATACCATGTCGCCGCGAGCGCCGCTCAATGCGTTATGAAGCTCATCGATGTAATGTAAGCAACAGGCATGTCGATCTCTCTTTTCAAGCACCCAACACCTGAAGAACAGCCAGAGAGACTTGTGCTCCAATTATCGTTCGCATGTGCTCAAAGTTTCTCCCGCGTGTGGGGTAGCCCATGTGGCGTTTCACCCAGGAGAAATAGCTCACCAAGAATATCTCGCCCGGAGACCATTACAGGACCAGCTAGTCTCCTCTCGCCGCGAGCGCCGCTCAAGCTTGCGCCTTTGACCTACAGTCAAGGAGCCAACACTTGTAGAGTAACCTTAGCGTGGGTGCGAATGCTCCCTTGAGGACTTCCAAGAAGACCGTGGCCCTCGTGGAGCACTCAAAAAACCCTTGGGGCCCTGAGAGGCCACGGCCCTTGCTGGCACGAGCCGTCTGAGAATCAGAGCCCCTTAGGCTTAGGTCGGGCATGTCCTCCTACGGGCGGGTTCTGGAGGAGACATCAAGAACATGGAGCCAAGAAATGCCCAAAGATAGTCTACAAATCGTCCTCATACTATTTCGTGCATTTTTATTTTATTGTTTTGTTTTACATATTCCTCCCGTAGAGGGACGCGCCCGACTTCACCTGACGCCCATGAGGACCCTTGCCCGCACGGAGCCCTCAGGAAGCCCTTGGTTGGTAGGGAACCGAACTCTCTACACCGACGCCTTTGTCTGGCCTCACACTGGATCTCGCACAGGAAAGCGGATCCTGGTGTATACGGGATCTTGGTGTATACATTCTTCGTTGTTTCCCCGGGAAAACGGGGAAACAGGTATACACCACACCACCCCGACGTCGTCCCCGACCCTCAAAAGGCCCTGGGATTGAAGAACCGCGCGCCACTGGTAATGTAGATGTTCCAGTTTCCGACTTGGGGCCCCGAGAGGCCCAGGCCCTGGCCCGCATGAGCCGCCCGAGGCTCGCAGCCCCTTGGGCCCAGGAGGGCCCTGGCCCGCACGGCGCCCTCGGGAAGACCTTGGGGCCCTGATAGTAGCCCTAAGTCGGGCCTGTCCCCTACAGATCGATTTTCGACGAAAGAAATAAAAATAGTCCAAAAATGCACCAAATAGTCAAAACCAGTAACAAAAAACGTCCCCTGACTGTTTTTGGACTATGTTGGAATACTCCTCCTGTAGAGGGACAGGCCCGACTTAACAGTAGCCTTCGCATGCTTTGCCCTCAGGGCCCTGAGGATGAGGAGCAGGAGCAGGAAGAGGAGCGGGAGCAGGAGGAGGAGGGACGAGTTTTTTTCCGCCGAGAGGAACATGGGGGGGTACAAAACCAAAAGCCTCGGAAGATAACAAGTCATGTTTAATATGACTCTCACGCATAACACACCTAACGTCTCCTTCCGTCGCTCATTTCCCAGACCCCCCCGACGTCATGATTGTTGTCAAAATGTCGACCCCCAGAGGTCTCGACCCATTCCCCGGAACCGGCTTTTCCTCCCGAGTCGTTTTTTGACAGTCCTGGGGCCTGGCGATGGCCCCCAGAGGCCGGAAATGACCAAAGACCGTCCGTCCGGTCGTGTTTTGTTTTCAAGACTCGAGGGGGTCTGGGCTTGTCGGCTACACGCAAGAGTGGCCCTGGGCACAAGTGTGACCTCTGATACGCGGCTCAACCCGCGGCGCGGGGTGGCCAAACACAGGCGCGCAAGCCGACGCTATCGCATTGCGCTCGGCGGTCCGGGGACCCCAGTGTGCCCGCACCAGGATGTCACTCCCGCGAAGGGCCACTCTTATATGCAGAAGCAGGGGATGTGTCGACCCCTATCCCAGGCTTCGAGGGGTTTTCGAATGGACCACAGATTTGGGGTCCAACCATGGGATATGCGGTGAGGGGGGTGTCCATCCTCGAAAGGAGTGCGACCGAATAGCCCCCTTGGGTTGTATCTCAGGGTTCGACTCCTTCTCTGAGCGGCTTCACTCTTCAAAAGCCGGGGGCTGGGGGAGAACAATCGCCTGCGAATGTCGCCGACCCCCAGAGGTCTGGAGTCTGGACCCCGTCCCCAAGACTGGTTACAACATCCTGCGCCGTTTCTTGACGGTCCCGGGGCCCAGCTCGGGCTCCCGGAGCCCGAAAACAGCGAGAATAACCTAGAGGTCTCCTCGATGGGGTCCGAGTAGGTGTCGGAGGATCGCGCCGCATCGCCGATGTATCGGCGATACATTTGCCCGATGCATCGGCGATGCATCGGCGACGTCGGCGAGGCATCGGCGCCATCGGAGTGGAGCAAATCGGGCTCCACATCGAGCCGCATCGCCGATGCACCGGCGATGTGGCGCGTTACTCCGACCCCATCTACTCGGACCCCATCTAGGCGGCTTAGATTCACAGAGAGGGGTAGGAGGAGGAAGAGGAGGAGGGGGAGGAGGAGGAGGAGGACAAGGAGGAGGAGGAGGAGGAGGAGGGGGAGGAGGACCCCATCTAGGACACCTAGACAAAAACTGAGAAAAACCTCCCGTCGTGATATCGCGAAAGGGTGTGGGACGCCTGCAGTCGAATTTGCGAGGCCTGGAGGACCGGGGCGGGGGCGGAGGAGGTGGGGGAGGACAAGCTAGGTGCGCTCGCGTCATATCTGACATCCTACCCCTCCCTCCCATCCCTTACCATGGCGTAGATCCCCTCTCTACTCGCACAGTCGGATGTTGAGCAGGGCGATGATCCCGAAAGGGTACGCGATGCATTGCAGAGCACGGCATGGCATGGCGTAGAACAGCACCGCAAAGCGTAGTATGTCACAGCATGCCGTTTTGTGGCGTTGTGAAGAATTGCATCACAAAGCTTTGCAACGCAAAGCATGGCATCGCACAGCGGCCCCGAACATAACGTTGCATAGCATGGCGTTGAAGATCAAAGCGTAGCATGGCATAGCATGACGTGGCACTTACGCACTGGATATGACAGCTGCAGCTGAAGGCATGGCATCGCGCAGCCGAACGCAACCTAGCAATGCATTGCATGCCGTGGCATGGCACGGGAAATGACGCCAGCGCTGCAGCGGGAGCACGATTTGGAACGAGCGGAAGCGCAGAAATGAGGCCAGCGCTGCAGCGGGAGCACGAATCGGAAAGAGCGGAAGCACGGAAATGAGGCCAACGCTGCAGCGGGAGCACGATTCGGAACGAGCGGAAGCCCGAACATGAAACCCGCGCCTCAGCGAGAACATCATTTTGAACAAAAAAACCAGCGAAAACCCAACTCCGGGAAATCCTGTGTGTAAAAAAACAGTACGCGGAGGGGTGCCCGCTATCTTCCGCACGCCATCAGGGGATGGAGGAGAGTAGTATTCATATTGTGTAACTGTGGAGGAGGAGGAGGAGGAGGAGGAGGAGGAGGGGGAGGAGGAGGGGAGGGAGGAGGAGGAGGAGAGGAGGGAGGAGGAGGAGGAGAGGAGGAGGGAGAGGAGGAGGAGGAGGAGGAGAGGAAGAGGAGGAGGAGGAGGGGAGGGAGGACGGAGGAGGAGGAGGAGGAGGAGAGGAGGAGGAGGAGCAGGAAGAGGAGAGGAGGAGGAGGACGAGGAGGACGAGGAGGGGAGGAGGAGAGGGGAGGAGGAGGAGGAGGAGGAGGAGAGGAGGAGGAGGAGGAGGGAGGAGGAGGACGAGGAGGAGGAGGAGAGGACGAGGAGGAGGAGGAGGTCTGGGTTACCTGCACCCAGGTCTTTGCGAGGCCTGGGGGACCGCGGCGGGCAGTGGCGCGCGATCCACCGGCACACCACCAGCGACGGCGGAGGCCCCCCGTCCTGGCCCCTGCCCGGCGTGCCAGCGCCCGCCTCCGGCTGGGGCGGGGAGCCGCCGGGGAGGCTGACGAAGGAGCCTGCGGAGGGCGAGGCCAGGACAGGGGCAGGCCCACGGGCGGCGAGATCTGCAGTCTGAGCCCCAGACATATGGCGGCGTCGTAAAAAAACAGGGCTGGAGGTTTGGGGCTCTTTTCGGCCCCGCCGGGCCTCGGGCCCGTCAAAGAACGACTCAGGACGGAGATCCAGTCACGAGGAAAGGGTCGGGACTTCCCAGGGACGCCGTCCTGAAAAAATCAAGACGTCGCATGTCTGGGGAGATCTGCATTTTGAGCAGGGACCGGCCGTCCCGGCATGCCTATAGTAGACGAGCTCGTTCCACAACTCGCAGAGTAACTGTTCGCAAATGGTCTGGATCCGCCGCGGTGGATTTACGAAACATGGCATCGGCGCCAGCATATATGTTCGGACGTTTGCGAGTAGGCACGTTGCGAGTAGTGGAACGCGCTCGGTGATATAGGCCAAACACGATATGTTCCAACAGCCCAACACCAACAGCGTTCTAAGAGCAGGAACCATGTTATTCAAACATAAGCCCGTTGTGTTAAAGCACGACGGTCTCAGCCAGAAATGTTGTAAGAACATTTCGTGCAGGCCAAATCAGGTTCTTAGAACATTGGTCGGTGGACATATGGGCAAGCCAGGACGCTTCGCCACTGCTCGAGCAGTCGGGCTGCTCAAAAAAGAAACCTGAAATAAGGAGCGATGCCCTATTTCTGATACCAAGAAATAAAGCTGGGTGCACCGGGAGGGCCCAACAGGAACCACTACGACATGACCTAAAGATCAGCAAGAGCCACTTCCGAACCCAAAGCGGCCTTCATGTCGGCATCTTGGCTGTAGAACTGGCGACTCCGAGGGGTGCGGCTTACAAAGGGCGGGGTTTGCAACAGGCACCCTGGGGGGCACCTGAGGGAGCGGGCGGGGACCTCGATAGAGTTCTCAGCCGTGCCCCGAGGCGGCCCGATGAGGACGGCGTCGTGCCCCCAAGGCCCCAACGGCGCCGATCGCAAACTACAACCTTGGCGGAGCCTCACCCTCTTTAGTCGCCGACGTACATATCCACTGCCCCTTGGCCGGGGCCATCCTGAACACGGCAGCGGTGCAGACGGCACGCCCTCCTGGCTTGGCCAGCCGGGAGGGCATATACACAGCTCCGGGGCACAGGACGGGCCCGGCCAGGGGGCAGTGGAGATGTACAGATCTCGTCGCCCGAAAACCAAGACACGCACTCCCCGGAGGTCCGAAACGCCACACTATTTTCGGCCTCCAAGTGCACTCAACGGGCAGCGGGACCGTCAAAAAACTCGGCACTCGGGCCAGTCCAGATCCGAGTCAGCCAGGCTATGCAACATCCTGCAAGGTCCTGCCAGATCCTACAGGATCCTGCACCCAAGCCCGGGTCAATGCGACCGTGTCCCTGCAGGATCTTGCAAGATCCGGCGCTCTGACTGACCCCCGTTTGCATCGACCCCGGTCTCTTGAGCCCCGAGCAACGATTCACCCTGAAAAACCGGCCCTGCAGGGAAGGGGCCCAGATCTCAAGGCCTCCACGCACCGAAAGCACTCGAGCGCTGGATGTCTGGGTCTCCTCGCTCGTGCCGGCCACGGGGGTTTTAGGGCGGGGGCGGGGAGTTCTGGGCAGCTCCGGCGGCCGTGTTGACAAACCGCAGGGCCTCGCATGTCTGGGAGAGCGACCAGGACACATCGGGGGTCACTGAGCTCCGGCGGCTCTGGAGGATTCATCGAGCGCCGCGGCCGTTCCAAATAGAGGCCTCCTGAATTGGGTCGGAGTAGATGGGGTCGGAGGATCGCGCCGCATCGCCGGCGATCCATCGGCGGCGTCAGCAAGGCATCGGGGCCATCGGCGTGGAGCAAATCGGGCTCCACGTCGAGACGCATCGCCGATGCATCGGCGATGCGGCGCGATCCTCCGACCCCATCTACTCCGCCCTCATCTAGGAGGCCTAGATTCACAGAGAGGGATAGGAGGAGGAGGAGAAGAAAGAAGAGGAGGAGAAGGAGGAGGAGGAGGAGGAGGAGATGGACGAGGGAGGAGGAGGGGGAGGGGGAGGGGGAGGAGGAGGAGGAGGAGGAGGAGGAGGAGGAGGAGGACGAGGAGGAGGCCTGGGCCACAGCGCTCCAGAACGATTTGAGCAAGCGTTCCAGAGCGCTCTCTGGGACGAGGTACTTACCCCTGTCCTGGCCCCGCCCGAAGGAACCCGCGGACTTCTGCTGCGGGTGCGGCCGCCGCCGGAAGTACCTCGAGGAACAACACACTTCAGACACGATCGCGTCGTAAAAAAATCAGGACGGGAAGATTTTGGCTATTTTCGGCGCCAGGGAGCCCTCGCCGGGCCTCGGGACCGTCAAAAAACGACTCAGGACGAAGGTCCAGTCACGGGGAAAGGGTCGGGACTTCCCATTGACGCCGTCCTGAAAAAATCAAGACGTCGCATGTCTGGGGAGATCTGCAGCTTGAGCAGGGACCGGCCGTCCCGGCATGCCTATAGTAGACGAGCGCGTTCCACAACTCGCAGAGTAACTGTTCGCAAATGGTCTGGATCCGCCGCGGGGGATTTACGAGACATGGTATCGAAGCCAGCATATGTGTTCGGACGTTTGCGAGTAGGCACGCTGCGAGTAGTGGAACGCGCTCGGTGATATAGGCCCAACACGATATGTTCGCATAACTCAACACCAACAGCGTTCTAAGAACAGGAACCATGTTCTTAGAATACAAGCCCGATGCGATAAAGCATGACAGTCTCAGCCAGACCTGTTCTAAGAACATTTCGTGCAGATCAAGTCAGGTTCTTACAACATTTGTCGGTGGACATATGGGCAAGCCAGGACGCTTCGCCACTGCTAGAGCAGTCGGGCTGCTCAAAAAAGGAACCTTGAATAAGGAGCGATGCCCTATTTTTGATACCAAGAAATACAGCTGGGTGCACGGGGAAGGCTCAACAGGAACCACTACGACATGACTCAAGGATCAGCGAGAGCCCCTTCCGAACCCAGAGCGGCCTTCATGTCGGCATCTTGGCTGTAGAACTGGCAACTCCGGTGTGGCTTGCAAAGGGTGGGGTTTGAAACCGGCACCCTGGGGGGCACCTGAGGGAGCGGGCGGGGACCTCGATAGAGTTCTGAGCCGCGCCCCGAGGCGGCCCGATGAGGACGGCGTCGTTCCCCCAAGGCCCCAACGGCGCCGATCGCAAACTACACCCTGGCGGAGCCTCACCCTCTTCAGGCGGCGATAGATATACATACCTATACGACCACCCTTCGGGTGACAAGGAGGTTCGGGGGGGGGGGAACCAACGTCTCACTCGATCGGTCTCACTATCAATCTCACTATCGATCTTACTATCGGTCTCGCACGATCGATCTCACCCGACCGATCTCACAATCGATCTCACTCGATCTATTTCATTCGATCGATCTCACAATCGATCTGCCTATCGATCTCACAATCGACCTCATTATCGATCTCACTATCGATCTCACAATCGATCTCACATTCGGTCTCACTATCGATCTCACTATCGATCTCACTACCGATATCACAATCAAGGCCAGCATCATCATCATCATCATCAGTATCATCGTCATCAACACAATCAACATCATCATGGGGACAACATCATCATCACCATCACCTCATCACCATCATCATCAACATCATCATCGGGACACCATCATCGTCACCATTATCATCAACATCATCATCATCATCATCATCGGAACATCGTCATCATCATCGGAACACCAGCATCATCATCAACCCATCACCATCATGAACAACATCATCACCCTCATCATCATCGGGACACCATCATCAGCAACATCATCATCATCATCATCAGCATCATCATCATCGGGGCACCATCATCATCGTCACAATCATCATGACCATCATCATCATAATCACCGGTACACCATCATCATCAACATCAGCATCATCAACATCAGCATCATCAACATCACCATCATCGGGCCACCATCATCAAAATCATCACCATTACCTCGTCATCCTCATCATCAACATCATCATCATCGCCATCGGGACACCATCATCGTCATCATCATCAACATCATCATCATCTGGCCACCATCATCATCACCATCATCAAAAATCATCATCATCATCATCATTAACCTCATTATCACCATAGGGACACCATCATCACCATCATCTTCATCATCATCATCTCATCATCATCCTCATCATCAACATCATCAGGATCATCAACATCGTTATCATCGGGACACCAACATCATCCACATCATAATCAACATGATCATCTTCATCATCACGAGGACACCATCATCATCACCACCATCACCATCATCATCATCATCATCAACATCGTCATCATCATCATCGGGACACCATCATCATCACCACCATCACCATCACCATCATCATCAACATCATCGACATCATCATCATCACCATCATCATCGTCATCATCATCATCATCATCATCATCATCATCATCATCATCATCATCATCATCATCGGGACACCGACGGGACACCGGCGGGACACCGGCGGGACACCGCGGTCCACCAGCCCCTGGAAAGGAATCATTTGGTCCGGCCGCGCCTCAGCCGGAGGAGACTTTCTTCCCGCCCGCCCACGCAGCTTCGCCTCGCCCGCACGCACGGCACGCACGAACACGAAACCGAAACCGATTTCCCGGTAGGGGTGCTCTCCGTTTCGCTTCGATCTCACCCCCTCACCTCCGATATATGTATATATATATATATATACATACATATACATATACATACATAAATATGTGTATATATATATATATGTCCAATGCCCCTTGGCCGGGGCCATCCTGAACCCAGCAGCGGTGTATACGGCACGTCCTCCTGGCTTGGCCGTGTCTGGGAGCACGCGCCGAGACCCGGGCGTGGCACTCTGCTCGCGCCGGGCGCCCTCGCCTGGCCTCGAGCCTGGGGCGGCCCTCGGGGAGCGAGCTGGCCCGAAGCGTGCAGCAGACGGTCGAGGTCTGGGGCTCTGGTCGTTATTGGTTCGGCGGCGGACGAGCCTCCCTTCAGTAAGCCTCCCAAGAGAGTGGAAAAAGGCCCAGGGCCGAAACCGACGGACCTGGGCCCGCACAAGCGAAGGCCGCGGCGCCCTCTGGCGAAACGAAAACGGTGAATTCGCTAATCGACGTGTCAGGGTAGGAGGTCTATCAACCTCCGATTGTTCGCGATGGTGCGAATTTTCTCGCGTCGTCTCCAGACCCCCGACGTCGCGATTTTTGTTCATACCGTCAACCCCCAAGGGTCTGGACCTCTTCCCGCGGGACTGGTTTCTCTTCCTGAATCGTTCATTGACGGCCCGGAGGCCCCGTAAGGCCCCCAGAAACAGAAAATAGCAACAAACCTCCCGTCATGTTTTTTTCATAACTCGATGGGGGTCTGGGTTGTTCAAAGACGACGATAACAACGGGAACGATCACAACGATCAAATCGATAACAACGATCAATGGCTTTCCTCCTGCTGTACCGAGTACGCGACACGGGATAAACAAAAAGGCTCGCCGAGGACTTGGCCGACCCTCGGTGGGAACTCGCTGGCTAAGCTTGCTCGAGTTTCGAACTTATCGCTGTGCTCGTTGTCGTGGTGATGGCAGGAGAGCCTAGAAACAAATCGCCAAGTCGGCTCGGATATCGACATGAATCGGACCGGCGAAAATCGGCAGCTGAGTCGGAAGAAGTCGAATCGGAAGAAATCGGCATGCTAGTAGGCCATCATTGAAGAATCGGAGCCCACATCGGAATCCGAAGTCGAATCGCATCGGAATCGGAAACCATCGAAATCGAATCGAATCGAATGGAATCGGAGAAATCGAGGAGGAGCCCTGTTTGATGCCGTTTTCTCGCAGCGTCGGATCTCAGGGACGGGGCACGCAGAAGCCAACGCGTGCGGAGGCCCGCAGAGACGGCTCGCATCGGCGCCAGGCCGCCCCCCCCCCGCTCGGGCGGAAGGCCCGGCGCCGATCTTTTGTCATCACAGCCAGACCTGGGATTAGGTCCGGCATGTCCTCCTACAGGCGGATTTGGAGGACATACAAAAAGAACTTAAGCAATAATCAAACGTAGACCAAACATAACAAAACATCGTCCCGAGACTTTTTGTTTGACAATGTTTGAAACTTCCTCCTGTAGAGGGACACGCCCGATTTAAACCTAGGACAGAACAGCATCCTTTAAGTTGGGCGGCGCTTACAGTCAAGTCAACCCGTGTAGAAAAGGAAGCGCGGTAAAGCTGCAAGGGCCTTGGAGGGCCATATTAACACTGTTCGAAAAAGGTTGGCCAGCGAAAGTCGACAAGGATGGGCCGAAGGGGCGAGGATGTAAGGGTACCCTTGGGAATGTTGTCCATCCTTGCTACACAGGTTGACTGTAGTGTGGGGGGGGGGGGGGGCGAAAAGTGTAAGGGAGGGGGGGGGAGACGGGTGCACTGTTCGGTCCCTCCCTAAAAATCCCTTCTGGGGTGCCCGAAGAGCCCCTTCAGGGGCCCTAAGCCTAAGTGGCCCCTTTTTTTTGCAGCCCTGGCTTCCCTCTATTTATCGCCCCAGCGCATGTCCACATGATGTATCTTAGCAATTGTCTACACTTTGTGTACACTTGCGTTTGTAGTCCGGCGGGGACAGACCAGAGGATTTATTAACCCTGTAGTGTTGCCAGACGAAACACTTAAATCTGTACCGCATGACTTTGCCGGAGGAAACAAATCTATTTATCGCCCCCCACTACGCGACGCCAAATCAAGAACATGAGACCCTCCGACGGCCAAACTGAAGAGCATTCGAGGGCACCCACCCCCGGGGTGCACGAGAACATCCAACAACCACGAAGAACATCAGAGTAGACCCTCCCCAAACCGACCTCGATCTTACACCCCGGCCCGACCGCAGCTACATCCGACGCCAGACCGGATGCGCGCTCCCAGGCGCCCCGACTCCCACCCCGCGGCCGATGTGTCGCCCCGGATCCCTCTTTGATGGCCTTTGGGCGCGAGGGCGGGCCCCGAATGCAGAAGCCAAGGACCCGCGCCGGAAGGCTACAGATACCATAAAATCGGAGAGATGGGATCCAAGAAGCCCGCGTTGACCTCCCAGACGTGCGATGTCCTGTCCTGTCCCAACCATTATGTTTTTTTTTTTGCCCCAGCCATACAGCATCCCGCGATCCCCTCCTCTCCTCTCCTCCTCCTCCTCCTCCTCCTCCTTCTCCTCCTCCTCCTCCTCCTCCTCCTCCTCTTCCGCCTCTCCTCCTCCTCCTCCTTCTCCTCCTCCTCCTCCTCTTCCCATCCCTGCCTGTGTTCTCCGAGAATAAACCACTTCGGCACACCCCTCACACGCTTCGTGGCACCATAAGGGAGCTCCACCGAAGGTCCCAGTGGGCGCCGCCCACATGCATCCGACCCACACTTTTCGGCACATCGCCCACGAGGATCGTGTCCCCACAACGAGCTCCGCCGAAAGTCCCACGGGCACCGCACGCATGCGTCCGACCCATCCATGTCGGCACACCCCTCACATGGACCGTGGCCCCAAAAGGAGCTCCGCCGAGAGTTCTGGGGGCGCCGCCCGAATGCGTCCGACCCGCCCATTTCGGCACACCTCTCACGAGGATCGCGGCCCAATAGGGACCTGCACCGAAAGTCCCAAGGGGCGCCGCCCGCATGCGTTCGACCAACCCATTTCAGCACACACACACACACACCTCACGAGGAACGTGGCACTGTAGGGAGCTCCACCGAAGGTCCCAAGGGGCGCCGCCCGCATGTGCCCGACCAAAACATTCGGCACACCCCTCACGAGGATCGTTGCCTCATAGGGGACACCACCCAAGGCCCCAAGGGCGCCACCCGCAGGCGTCCGACACACCCATTCGGCACACCCATCGCGAGGATCGTGGCCCCATGGGGAGCTTCACCGAAGTTCCCAGGGGAGCCGCCCGCATGCGTCCGACCCACCCTGTTCGGCACACCCATCACGATGATCGCGGCCCCATAGGGGGCCCAACGATGGCCCACCCATGTCAGCACACCCCTCACGAGGACCGTGGCCCAATCGGGAGCTCCAGAAAAGGCTCTTGGGGCTCCGCGCGCACGCGTCCGACAAACCCATTTCGGCACACCTCTCACGAGGGCCCTGGCCCCACGGGGAGCCCCACCGAGAGTCCTAGGGGCGCCGCCCGCACGCGTCCGACGCACCAATTTCGGCACACCCTTCAACAGGACCGTGGCCCCATCGGGAGCTCCACCGAAAGTCCCAAGGGCGCCGCCCACATGCGTCCGAACCATAAATTGGGCACGTCCGTCACACGTTCCGTGGCCATTACGGGTGCTCCACCGAATGTCCCGCACGCGTCCGGAAATCGTGGCCCCAAGAAGGAAGCTCCACCGCGGGTCCTAAATGAGCCGCCCGCATACGTCCGACCCACCTATTTCAGCACATACCTCGCACGCTTCGTCGCCCCACAGGGAGACCCACCAAAGGCCTCAGTGGCGCCGCCTGCATGCTTCCCCGCCACCAATTTCGGAACACCCCTCACACGCTTCTTGGCCCCATAGGGAGCCTCACCAAAGGTCCCAGGAGCGCCGCCCGCATGCGTCCCAGCCACCCATGTCTGCTCTCACACACGTTTCGTGGCCCCATTAGGGAGCTCCACCAAGGGTCGCAGAGGCGCCGCCCGCATGCGTCCCCGCCACCCATGTCTGCTCTGCACACTCCTCACGTGTTTCGTGGCCCACATAAGGAGCTCCACCAAAGGCCACAGTGGCGTCGCCCGCATCCGTCCCCGCTACCCACTGGGCCCATAGGGGGCTCCACCGAAGATGATACTGGAACTGCGGTATTCACAACTGCAGATGGTTAGGTCCTTCGCCAGGCTAATTATCAGGTTTTTCTCGACGCGTCAAAATGGACCACGCCAGCACCGCGGCAAACCCACGGCAAACCCACAGGGACCCACCGCGCCTGAAGCGGCGTTTGCCCTGGTGGCCGAGGCGCCCTCCCCAAGACGTAAGGCCGCGCGTCGGAAAAAACGGCGCGGCGACATAGGTACGGGGTCCCCATGGCCCCGGGGTCCCCATGGCCCCGACCCCTTCCCCCAAGCTGGTTTTCCATCCCGATTCCTTCTTTGACGGTCCCGGGGCCCAGCGAGGGCCTCTCGAGGCAGAACATCGCATTAAGAAAAACGCCGCCTCCAGCTTTGCAACACGCTGGACCTATGGCAGCCCGCGTTGACCTCCCCACCTGAACCTGTTCTAGAGGCCTCCTAGATGGGGTCGGAAGATCGCGCCGCAACGTTGATGCATCGGCGATACGTCGCCGATGCATCGGCGATGCATCGGCGGTGCGTCGGCGACGCCAGGGTGGAGAAATCGAGCTCCACATCGCCGATGCATCGCCGATGCGGAGCGATCCTCCGACCCTGTCCCTCTTCGGGGGCGGCAAAGAGGGGGGTGTCCAAGAGGAGGGGGTGCAAATCATGACCGGCGGCAGGTGCGCGGCCCAGCGGGGGGGGCCAGGGACGCAATGAAATAAGAGGAGGCGCCATGAAATCTGGGGAAATATCATGGCCCCCGCCATGATATCCAGCCCCCCCGTAGTCATCACCCCCCTCTTCTCCGCCCCCGACCTCTGGGAGGCCCGCAGCTGTTCCCCCCTCCGCAGGCGCCCGAGCGCGGCGGCCATGGCGAGCACCGTCTGGGGGGGCGGCCTCGCCTCCTCGCCCCAGTGCCGCAGGATCAGCTCCTCCAGGGAGGCGTCCAGCGACCGCCGGTCCTCCGCGAAGGGCGCCTGTGGGCGCCGCGCTGGGGGGAGGGGAAGGGAGGAGGAGGGGAAGGGAGGAGGAGGAGGAGGAGGAGGAGGAGGAGGAGGAGGAGGAGGAGGAGGAGGAGGGGGAGGAGGGGGGGGAGGAGGAGGGGGAGGAGGAGGAGGAGGAAGGGGACAGACTCGAGTAGGGGACCGACTACAGAATTCAATGGCCCCAGATTTCATTCGCCCGTCGGGTCTGCGAAGAATGCGCCGTAGATCCACGCAGCAAAGAGAGAGAGAGAGAGAGAGAGAAAGAGAAAGAGAGAGAGAAAGGAAGGGCGAGAGACGGTGTGTGGGCTCCGATGGTCTGGACCACTCCCCCAGGGCCGACTTTTAGTCCCGAGGCTGTTGTTGACGCTCCTGAGGCTCAGCGAGGGCCCCCAGAGGCCGAACACGGCCTCCGATGTTTGCTGGAGCGCCTCGGGGCGAGAACACGGCCAAAGACCGCCCGGCCTCCAATTCTTGTCGGGGGCGTGTCGGGGCGAGCGAGAGAGCGAGAGGGAGAGAGAGAGAGGAGGAGCGAGGGCTTCCGAGGAAGGGCCCGAGGGCTTCGGAGAGGCCCCGCCGCCTCTCGAGAAGGCCCGACCCCCCTCCCCCCCCCCCCCCGGGACGCATAGAGACATACTAGTATGAAGGGGCCTTGGGACACACAAATAAATACAAACAAGTAACAGGATTCCCTATATTTTCCCATATTTTCTGGGTTTTTGGTCTCCCCCCCACACTTCCCGTGTTTTCCCCTATTTTCTAAGGAATCGACGATTATTTGTCTGTGTGTTTTTCCCCTCCTGATAATACTAGATGCCATCCTCGGAGGCGCGCGTCCGACCCGATCATATAGTAGAACCATACTGGGAAACATCGTTTCCCAAGCGGCACCGCCAGAAAACGCCCGCCGCGATGCATGCAGTACAAGACTTCTCGGCGCGCGCACACAACATATTAGGTCGGGCATGTCCCTCCCCCTACAGGCGGAGCTTGGACGAACAATGAAAACATATCCAACAAATACACCTAAAATCATCAAAAATGGTAGACAAAATCGTCCCCAGACCATTTTTTACCATTTCTGAATATCCCTCCTGTGGAGGGACAGGCCCGACTCAAACACAACATCGGCATGTTGGGGCGCGCCGCCGAACCCCTTCCCCCCTCTCTCTCGCCTCCCCCTGCCGTCGCTCGGACGTCCCTTCCCCGTGCATTGTTCGATGTCGTGCGTGCTCGTTTGTTGCTCGATGGTCCAGGATGCTCCTCGATGGTCCTCGCCGAGGAAAAAAAAAAAAAGAGGCACACGTCCGAGCGGTGCCAAGCCCCCCCCCCCCATCGGTGCGCCGCCGAGCCTGGGCGAGGCGGTAGAAGCGCGAGAGGAACTGCTGCTGGGAGGCCCGCCCCGTCTGCAGCAGGTGCACCTCCTCCTGCGGAGACGCCGCCAGGAACGAGGACAGCACCGGGCGGCGATACGTCCCCAGACTGGTGGACGCCATGGCAGTGGACACTCTGACAGGAATCCTACCATTGAGATGAAGATGTGTTTAGAATGTGTGAAGCATGCTCTAAACATGTTTCAAGCATGTGTGTAACAGATTCAAAACATAGTTGAAACATCTTTCAGACAGCTGGAAAATATTTGGCAGCATACTTCCGCTCCATTAATCGACTTCCACAACCCCAGACATGATCGCGTCGTGAACAAATCAGGCCGAGAGGTTCTTGGCTATTTTTAGCCCCGGGTGACCTTCGCCGGGCCTCGGGAACGTCAACAAACGACTCAGGACGAGAAACCAGCCCCGGGGAAAGGGTCGGGGCTTCCAGGAACACGCCGTCCTGAAGAAATCAGAACGTCGCACGTCTGGGTCGAGTCTCTGAGATCCAGCGGCTGCGGAGGATCTATCGGGCGCCATGGCCTTCTGAGAGCGTTCCGGAACGCGGCCAGAGCTTTCCAGAACGCTCTGGGACGCATTTATCCTCGTCCTGGCCTGAAGTCGGGCGTGTCCCCCACAGGGGATTGTGGGCGAAAAACAATACTCACAAAATACCCCCCACACGCTCGAAAATAATCAAACAATCGTCCCAGACTGTTTTTGCATTTTTTATTAAAAACAAAAAATTAGATAGCCCTCCTGGGCAGGGACAGGCCCGACTTCATCCTGGCCCCGTCCGGCTCCTGGAAGAGCAGCGCGAAGGCGTCGGAGGCCCGCTCCTGGGCGGCTGGGAACCGCGGCCAGTGGTAGTAGAACGCCCGGAGGGGCGCCGGCTCGGTGATGCTGGACTCCGCCCACCTGTCGGCGGCGAGCCAGGATTATGTGGGGCGTGTCCCCCTGCAGAAGGATTTTCGAAGAGAAATGCAAAACATACTCCAAAAATGCCCCAAAAAGGTATACAAAAAAATAATTCCCAAACTATTTTTGGACTATGTTTGGAATATTTTTGAGTATGTAATATTTTTCGTCGAAAATCCCCCTGTAGGGGGACAGGTCCGACTTAAAGCCAGGGGGGAAGCGAGAAGAGGCGGGCCTTCTCGAAAGGCTCGGAAGTAGGGGAACACAAAGTGGCATAAGCATAAAAACCCGGAGGTCCGCGCGGATTTCTCGGGTCGGCGCTGGACCCCCCTCCCTGGCGCGCCGGAGGCGCCGCCGGGGGGCCCCAGCGCCGATCCGAGAAATCCGCGCGGACCTCCGAGTTCTTATGTTTATGTCACTTGTTGTTCCCCTAGGAAGTCCCCCGGCCTTCTGAGAAGTTTTCCGGGCCTTCCCCGAAGACGCAGAGCACCTCCCAGAAGGCCGGAGGCCTTCTGAGGAGCCCCGCCGCCTTCTGAGAAGGCCTCCTCCTTCTCCCTTCCCCCCCTCCCTCGACGCCGAACCTGATGCCGCCGCCGCCTCGGATGGAGTACGTCACGCTGAACATCGGCACGCTTTCCCCGGCCGCGGACTCGAGCGAGGCCAACCTCGGGGAGGACGACAGCGCCGAGCCGGCGGCCCCGGCCGCCGCGTGGGGCACGGCGAGCCATGCCGACGCCCGCCAGAGTCTCCGGCCGCCGGTCTCGCAGGGCTCCATCGCGAGCTCCTGCTGGAGCTCGCGGAGCTCGTTCGAGCTCACGAAGACGTGCTGGTTGGGCCCGGGCGCGGTGTCGATCACCGCCGTGAAGGTGACCTCCTTCTGCTCCGCCGCGCGCCGCCGGACCCCGCGGCCAGTTCCGTAGCCCTCCGCGGCGTCGTAGCCCATGATACCACCATACAAGCCTTCCATCCCCAGACCCAGTATGTCGTCATGGCCTTCGAGGACGTCGTCATCGCCCATGCCGCTCACCGCGCAACAACAAGAAGACAGCCACGACTACAGGACGCAAATTTTATCCCGTGGGACACCGGCAAACACAGCTGGAAATCCACTGGGCGGCGCTCCCGCAGGGCCGACGCGACTGCTCCGTGGGATACCGCATCCGCAGACGGCCTTTGCGCCGATGGGGCCCCACCGCGGCAGTGGCCCGGAGCCAAGACGGCCCGTCCTCGTCGTCGCTCGCGTCTTCCGCTCCTTCCTGATCGACATCCTCCAACGCCGACCTCGTGCGCGTCGGCCTCCTCCTCCTCCTCCTCCTCGACCTCCTCTTGCTCATGCCCCTCGTGCTCACGCTGCCCCCCCCCTCCCCTATCATGGTGCTCATCCCTCCTCGAGCATGCTTCCTCCGGCGTGCTCCCTTCTCCAGCTCCTGGCCCCCCTCCTCGACTGCCCTCCATCGTCTCCCGCCCTCCCCAGACCTGCGATGTCCTGACTTGGTTCCAGCACGTGGCCCCCTGAAGTCCCCATGATGATGATGATGATGATGATGATGATGATGATGATGATGATGATGATGATGATGATGATGATGATGATGATGATGATGATGATGATGATGAGTATGATGATGAGGAGGAGAAGGAGAAGAAGGAGGAGGAAGAGCAGAAGGAAGAGGAGGATCGAGGAGGAGGAGGAGGAGGAGGAGGAGGAGGATCGAGGAGGAGGAGGAGGAGGAGCACGGGGCCCCCTGAAGTCCCCACCCCCTCCCCAGCACCGGCTTTTCACCGCGCATCGTTCTCTCGTGGCGCGGGGTGGCCAGGCGAGGGCCCCCCCAGGGGCCGACAATAGCCAAGAGCCTCCCGTCGTAGTTTCTTCCCCCTCTCGACGCGAGCATGTCTGGGTCGCTCTCCTCGAGTGTGGAAGCTGGGGAAGACGCAGTTGAAGCTGTCGGCCTCTCCTCCTCCTCCTCCTCCTCCTCCTCCTCCTCCTCCTCCTCGATCCTCCTCGAACCTCCTCGATGCTCCTCCTCCTCCTCCTCCTCTTCGATCCTCCTCCTCCTCCTCGATCCTCCTCGATCCTCCTCGATCCTCCTCGATCCTCCTCGATCCTCCTCGATCCCTCCTCGATCCTCCTCGATCCTCCTCGACCCCTCCTCGATCCTCCTCGACCCTCCTCGATCCTCGAGCGTGGCCGCGGGCGCCAGGAGGCGCCTCGACGCGCGGAGGCCCGGCCCCTCCGACGTGAGAGGGCGGGGGGGGGGGGACGCCGGGGAGGAGCCGAGGCGCGGATGGGCGGCGCCGCCGCTCGGCGACTGCAGCTGCAGTCGAAAACCCGAACAAGGACGCGCCGGTAAGGACGCTGCCGCCTGCGTTGCCCTTCTCGTTGCTCTTTCGCCCTCTTCCTCTTTTGTCTTCGCTCGTTCCCGCCTCTGCCGCGTCGCCGTTGTGCTTCGCCTGTTTATTCTCGCCACCTGTGTGGCCTTCTTTTCCTGCGCGTCGCCGGCGGCAATTGCGCTGTGCCTGACTCTCGCTTTACGACCTGTTTAGACGGCGCGCAGCTGCCTGCGTCGCCCGCGAGCGAAAAGAGTACGTGTTGGCGTATGTTTCCGCATTGGGGGCGTAGTTTCAGTTCTCGGCATCAGCATCTGCCTGCAGGGGGACATGCCTGACCTGAGAGTGCAGTCAAAAACCCCAGCAAGGACGCGCGGGAAGGACGCGAGACCCTTGGGAGCGGAAGCTGGGATTTTTGGGGCGGCGGGCGACGAACGCACCCGAGGGCACCCTGACAAGCGGGCAAGGGAGAGAGGCCAAGGACGAGCCGCAAGAGCAAGGAAGAGCAAGGACGCAAGGGTACCCTGAGCAAAGTCGCGCGTCGTTATTAGGGTTTTTGACTGTAAGTCGGGCCTGCCCCCCACAGGCCAATGTTGAACGACGAATTGAAAAAAACACCCTAAAAAGGCTCAAGAATGGTCAAAAAATAGTCCCCTAAAAAATACTTACAAAAAGACCTAAAAAGGTACAACAAAATGCCGAAATACCCTAAATACCACGAAATAAGGCCTACAATACCGTAAAAAGGCCTAAAAAGCCCTAAACATAGTCCACACAAAATACCCCAAATACCCCACAATACCCAAAACGGTCACAACAAATAAACTAAAAAGGCTCAAGAATTGTAAAAAAAATAATCCCCAGGCTAGTTTTTGACAATTTTTGAATGGTCCCCCTGTAGAGGGACAAGCCCGACATCAGACTGCAATGGGTGTGGTTTGCGAAAGGTGCGGTTTGCCTCCCGTCATACCTGTCCCTCCCGCCCCTGGGAAACGGATGGCGCTGTCACTCCATGCGACCGGATCACATGACACTGTCGCTCCTTCTGGTACAGTGGAGCACACATCGGGGATGACAGCGCCGCTCGAAACGGCGACGACGACGCGCAGCCGCACCGATTGCAGTCGCCGATCCGTGCCGAGGAAGGCCGCAGCGCACGGGGCCCGCGGTGCGTCGTCGTCGTCGTCGTCGTCGTCGTCGTCGTCGTCGTGGGCGTCGTGGGCGTCGTGGGCGTCGTGGGCGTCGTGGGCGTCGTGGGCGTCGTAGCCGTCGTCGTCGTCGTCGGCCACGTCACCGCACTCATCCTCCCTAAGTGTCACCCCTCCCTCCCCGCACATCGACATGAAGAATGAAACCTGGCCATGTTTTTGTTTCCGCTTTCAAGACCGACTTTTGGTGTCCCGCTTTGGGCCAAATCTTAGATCTCCACCGTTTTGGGGTTATCGTTCGTGCCGCCGTCGGTCCGGTTTCGATTCCTTCTGCACCGCTGTTTGGTTTTGATGTAGGCACCTGTTGTGTTTTTCCCATCTTGGCTGGCCGAACACCGAAACCTTGAAGACGCAGCGTGTCTACAATCAAATGCGCCCCGCACCTCTGCGCCCCATCCAGTGCTCGCGCAAGACGGCTTCTCCTAACCGGCGGCGATCGATGGGGGCGTGTCTGTCAATGGACTTGGTCCCAAACGCGATGTACCATTAGGGCCTGTCGTTCCCGCGACTGTCCGACCCCGTGACGGGTCAGGGGGTTTCAGCGGCTGTGGATCCCCTTCTCTGGCGCGCTGAGGCGTGGCGGAACAGAAAGTGCTGTCTGCTAGGGCGTCTGGAGCCCTCTGAGCCCCCCCCCTCCCTTCGCCACACCTCGCTGCGCGCCCGCGCCTCTCCTCCCGAGGCGCCCTGGACTGCCGGTCGCGCCGCCAGGGCTCTCTCTGGGGCTCTCCAAGGATCCCAAAGCGGCCCGACCACAAGGGGCGCGAAGGCCGCCGCGGAAGCTCAAACTTGCCCGGGAAGCCCCTACGAGGCTCAGGTCGGGCACGTCCCCCTGCAGGACGATTTTGGAAGACAAATGAACACAAAAACAAAAGAGTATTCAGAAACATCGTCAAACAGATCAAAAGATGTCAGACATCGGATTCAAAAGAATACAAAAGTGAAGCACAGTCAAAAATGGTGGACAAATTGTCCCCAAAATATTTTTCTGACTATTTTTGAAGATTCCTCCTGTGGAGGGACATGCCCGACTTATCACTGCGCCGACCTTGCAGACGTGCTGCAGCGGATTTTTGCGTGGATTTCTGTCAATACAAAACCCCGACACGGCGAGAGAAAAACGAAGCGAATTTCGCATGGGTTTGTTTTCAGTCTTCACTCCTGGCCAAGACAAATCCGCACGAACTTCAACTCGAAATCCGGAACGAAATCCTCCAGGACAATCCAGGCCCATCCTATCCTTTTCCGAACGACATCCGCTCTGCGATGTTGGCGCCATGGGACTTGCCAATTTCGTTAAAAGCGTAACGACTTCTGCCGTCCTTCGACTCCCGCTGGAGCGGCCGCGAGTTGCTCCAACTTTCCCTGGAGATCTCTGGATCTACCTGGATTTGCCCGGATCTATCTCGCTTTACTTGGATTTACCTGGACTCCCCATGATGTATCTGCATCTGCCTGGATTTCTCTGATGCGATCCCCACAAGTCGATTGGCGAGAAGTCGACTGGCCCTTAGGGACCAAAAGGCCCCCAACGCGGTGCCAACGCACCCCTCGGACGGCCGAGCGGGTCCCAAAAACGGCACCGCACGGGCGCAAGAAGAGGAGGGCCTCAAGGGACGACCCACAAGGGCCGCGAGACGGCCCCACGGGAGCCCGAAGCGGCCCCGAGGCGGCCTTACCAGAGCCCCATCAAGCAATGCAGACGAGACCCAGACATGATCGCGTCGTGAAAAGAATCAAGACGGGAGGTTCTTGGCTATTTTTAACCCCGGGAGAAGCTCGCCGGGCCTCGGGACCGTCAAAAAAGGCTCAGGACGAAGAACCAGTCCCGGGGAAAGGGTCGGGGCTTCCAGGGACGCCGTCCCGAAAAAAACAAGACGTCGCATGTCTGGGACGACGACGGCGACGAGGACGAGGAGGCCGAGGCCGAGGAGAAGGCCAAAATGCCGCTGCGGTGTTTGCTTGTCCCTTGTCGTCCGAGCCGGCTCGTCTGCTCCGTGCCATCCGCTCCGATGCGCTCGCCTCGGCTCGGCCGGGGCCTCCGGGGAGAACCGGGGACCACGCCCGCCGCCGCCGAGAGCCCATCGGCGGGGGGGCGATCTCCATGGGCGGTGGCGCGCCCGCGGGCGTCACCGAGCACACGGCGACGCGCGGGCGTGCCAGCGCCCCAGGGATCGGCCCCGCCCCAGGAGGGCTGCGATGGAACTTTTGTCTGGGCTTCGAGAGAGGACGGCACGAAAGCGGGCGAGACGAATGCGGACGAGATGAAAGTCCACCCCCTCGTGCCCCATCCCCCTCCTCTCGAAGCCTCCCAGATGGGGTCGGAGCTCGAACTTTCTTGAAATACTGTTGAGTCGGGCCTGTCCCTCTACAGGGGGAAGATCCAAAAATAGTCAATAATCTGGGGACGATGTTTTGGTACTTGTTGGCGTTTTTTTTGTATTGTGTGGCGTAGTTGTTGGCTTTTCTTTGCTGTTGGCTTCAGGCGGCGTTCCCCCCGCCCTGAGTCGCATACGCGGCAGGCAGCCGTACATTCCCCCCCGCTGGTCTCGTACGTCACTGTCGTCACTGGGCTACCCTTTCGGCCCTGTCACCTCGTCGCCATTGGGGTGTGCCTGCCCCTGGTGGCTCCTGGACGGCGCCAGCCATGCGGATTGACCGCATGGCCTTGGAGATGGCCTGTTGGATTGGACGGCGCTGGCGCTTACCGTCCGCGTCAGTGGCCACTTCGCCACCCCCCCCAAGTGCGACTCGGCTGACATGTCGCTCTGCTTCCAGTTCCGGCTCCTCGGCAAGGAGCTTCGTCCTCGGCGTTGCCTGAGCCTGAGCTGCGGCGCGTCTGTCCCTCTCCGCCGTGTTTCTTTTCGCCTCGCCCTTCTCTCGCCTCGCCGCTCTTGCCCTCCTCGTGCGTCTCTTGCGTTTCGCTCCAGCCGCGTTGTCTTCTCTTGTGCCTTCTCGTTGCTCTTTCGCCCTCTTCCTCTTTTGTCTTCGCTCGCTCCCGCCTCTGCCGCGTCGCCGTTGTGGTTCGCCTGTTTATTCTCGCCACCTGTGTGGCCTTCTTTTCCTGCGCGTCGCCGGCGGCAATTGCGCTGTGCCTGACTCTCGCTTTACGACCTGTTTAGACGGCGCGCAGCTGCCTGCGTCGCCCGCGAGCGAAAAGAGTATGTGTTGGCGTATGTTGCGCATGTGGGGCGTAGTTTCAGTTTTCGACATCAACATCTGCCTGTAGGGGGACATGCCTGACCTAAAGTACAATCAAAAACCCTAATCAGGACGCGCGGTAAGGACGCAAGACCCTTGGAGGCCGAAGTTGGGATTTTTGGGGCGGCGGACGACGAAAACCTCAAGGACGCAAGAGCAAGGAAGAGCAAGGACGCAAGGGTACCCTGACCAAAGTCGCGCGTCCTTATTAGGGTTTTTGACTGTAGTGTTGGCTCTCGACGGCTTCTTCTAGCCTCGGGGTGCCTTGCAGCCGCGGCGCCTCGCCCCTTAGAGTGAGCTGCGGGGGGGCCCGGGGATCGCCAGGAACGGCGGCTGGAGGGCCGAGCTACGACCCCCAGTCACGATCGCGCAGCAAAAAAAAAGTTACACCCGAGAAAAACTCCAATCAATGGATGGCTCCCAGACATGACTGCGTCTTAGACAAAAATCAGGACGGCGGGTTTTCGGCCGCTTTCGGCCTCGTGGGGCCCTCGCCTGGCCTCGGAAGCGTCAAAACACGACTCGGGACGAGAAACCGGTCCCGGGGCAAGGGTCGGGACTTCCAGGGACGCTGTCCTGACAGGCATCAGGACGTCGCATGCCTGGGCCCGAAAGCAGGACATGCTCGCGTCGTGAGAAAGTCACGACGGGAAGTGTTTCGCCTTTTGGGGCTCTGGGGGCCCTCGCAGCAAGACCGTCAACAAAACGCTTCAGGATGAAAAGCCGGTCCGTGGGAACGGGTCGAGACCTCCAGGGACACGGTATGGACGAACTCAGGACAACGCATGCCTGGAGATGGGGTTAGAGTAGATGGGGTCGAAGGATCACGCCGCATCGCCGACACATCGGCGATGCGGCTCGATGTGGAGCCCGATTCGCCGATATCGCCGACGTTGCTGTTGCATCGTCGATACACTGGCGATGCATCCGGGGTGCGGGGCGATTCTCCGACCTCATTGATTCGAATCCCATGTCAGGGGCCCCAATAAATAAGTCGGGCATGTCCCTCTACAGAAGGCAAATTCAAGGATGGTTAAAAAGTAGTCGAAGAACGATGTTTTACAATGTTTGTTATGTTTGCAGATGTTTTGACTGGTTTTCATGTTTCTTCCAACCTCCGCCTGTAGGAGGAAATGCCCTACCTAACCCTATATCCTCTTGTCGACCCGCCGCACTTGCTGCAGGATCCGACAGCTTAGCTCGCCATATTCTCTTAGATCCCCCCTCTCAAACAAAGCACTGGAAATCACACTGATGCGTCCTTTCTCCTCCGTCGTTCCCGTTCTCTTCCTCCTTTTTCGTTCCCTCCTCCTTTCGCTCCGTCAACACGCTCTTGGGGAAAACGCTGGAAGTCACACTGATGCGTCCTCCCTCCTCCATCGTTCCCGTTCTCTTTTTTCTCCCTCCCTCTTCGTTCCCTCCCTCCCCTCCACTCCGTTTACACATTGATGGGGATCCCCCCCTTCAAACAAAACGGTGGAAGCCACACCGATGCGTCCTCCCCCTCAATCGTCCCCGTCCTGTTCTCCCTCCGTCTTCCTCCCCTCCTCCCCCGCTCCGTCAGCACACTGTTGGGGATCCCCCCCTGAACCAAAGCGCTGCAAGTCACGCCGGTGCGTCCTCCCTCCTCTGTTCCCGCTCCCCGCCTCCCTCCTCCTTCGTTCCCTCCTCCCTCGTTTCGGCACTCCTCCTCCCTCCTGCTTCGTTCCCTCCTCCCTCGGACCTCACAGAGGATAGCAACATGGCCAAAATACCCCCATAATTAACACGGGTCCCCAGGAGTCGAACATGTCCAAAAACCTCCCGTCCCGACTTTTGTCACGACGCGATCATGTCTGGGTCGTCGTCGTATTCATCGTCGTCGCCGTCGCCGTCGCGGCAGCCCGGGGTCCTCTGGCGCCTCCCGCGGAGCGACCGTCCAGGGTCTTGGCCCTGTAGGCGTGGCGTGATCGTCGTCGTCGTATTCGTCGCATTCGTATTCGTCGTCGCATTCGTCGTCGCCGTCGTCGCGTCTTCGTCGTACCTGTAGGGCGGACGTCGTCGTCGTCGTCGTCGTCGTCGTCGTATTCGTCGTCGTCGTCGTCGCCGCCGCCGCCGCCGTCGTCGTCGCCGCCGTCGTCGTATTCGTCGTCGTATTCGTCGTCGTATTCGTCGTCGTCGTCGTCGCCGCCGCCGCCGCCGCCGCCGCCGCCGGAGCCCGCCGCGCGGAGCGCGGCGGCGGGCGCGTCTCCGGGGGCGGCCGGCGGGGCGGCCAGCGGGGCGGCCGGCGGCGCCCCCTCGGCGGGGGCCGCCGCCGCGGCCGGCTCGGCCTCCGCGGCCCGCCGTGGGGCGTCGGTGGCGGAGGTCGACCGATTGGGGGAACAAACAGGGACATAAACATGAAATCTCGGCCTTCTCAGAGCGAGGGGGGGGAGCGAGAAGGAGAAGGCCTTCTCAGGAGGCGGCGGGGCTCCTCAGAAGGCCTCCGGCCTTCTGGGAGGCTCTCTGCGTCTTCGGGGAAGGCGGAGGAAACTTCTCAGAAGGCCGGGGGACTTCCTAGGGGAACAAAAAATGGCATAAGCATAAAAAGCTCGGAGGTCCGCGCGGATTTCTCGGATCGGCGCTGGGGCCCCCTGGCGGCGCCTCCGGCGCCGCCCCTGGCGCGCTCCGCGCGCCAGGGAGGGGGGTGCAGCGCCGATCCGAGGAATCCGCGCGGACCTCCGAGTTTTTATGTTTATGTCACTTTTTGTTCCCCTACTGATGGAGAGGAAGCGTGCTGCCAAATCATCTCCAGAGGTCTAAAACACATGTCGAGCACACGCTTGATTCAGTGATCGGACTGTTGGAGTGTCCACGGTCATGGCATCCACAGGGCGTCGGTGCGCAGTTGCGCGTCCCGCCCAGGCCCCGCCGCGCTGCGACAAGCGCTTAGAAAGAAAAAGCCGCGCAGTGCTTACCCCAGCCGCTTTCCTGCTGAAGGAGAATATTGAGCGAGCGGAGCCCAAGCTCCGTGCATGACCACGTCAACTCGAAATCCTGTCAACTATCAATCGAGAGAGAGGCGGGAGGCAAATAGAATGGAAGACCAGTCGACACGACATGCCTCCATGCAGGCGCCCCCGGCGCTGGTTCACGCAGCCCTTGTGGCCTTCCTTCTCAGCCAGGAAACATCACCAACACCAGACGCCATGAAAAAATCCCGACGTCTGGGGCCTGGGCCCGCTGCCCGCCGCTGGGCGTCGGTGTGCCGATGTGCGTGCCGCTGCGGGACCTCCGGCGGTCACTGATGGCTCCTTGCCGTGCCTGCCTGCGGCCGCTTCCCCTCTCCTCCTCTGCCCTGCCTCCGCCCTCCTCCTCCTGCTCCTCCCTCCTCCTCCTGCTCCTCCCTCCCCCCCCTGCTCCTCCCTCCTCTGCCCTGCCTCCACCCTCCTCCTCCTGCTCCTTGCCTGCAATCTCCGCCCGGGACCCCCTGCCGCCTGCCTGCATGACCCGCCGGCCCTGGCCTCCCGACCGCGTGTTCGTCAGCGTCTGCCTGCCTCTCCCCTCCCTTCCCCCCCGCTCGCCGGGCAGCAAAGCGAAAGCCTTGCCGGGAGCAGCGTGGAACTTCCAGTGTCTCTGCCAGGGCCACAGGGACTGGGCCTTCCCAGTCGCGCACGCGCGTTCGCTGCTTTACGAGATTCTCCGCCCTGTCGCCGCGCGCAGGGCCGCGACGCCATACAAGTGTGTATATGTGTGTTTTGTTGGACGTGCTTGAAAGAGTTTGGGGTGTTCGTCGTCCCTGAGTAAAGGCATGCTCCAATATGATACTAGAAGCTGAAGTTTGTGTCTGTGTATATGTTTCCCTTCCTGATGTTTACTAGAACCGCGCGCGTGCTTCCCAAGCGCTGATGTCCCAGCCAGCACCCGCCTTCGACAAAGACACAACATTACATGAGCACGAATCCAGGCGCCGATTGTGCAGAAGTTGCGACGGCGGACGCCAAGGGGGAAAACTGGCTTACGAGGTGGGAAGCATTTTGGAATGTGAGCCGACCCTGGGCAAGGGGAGCCCGGTGGCCAGGTGTGTATATATATATATACACAAGCACACTGAAAGTACGATCTGCTATCTGATGAGTAAGTATACTACAACCGAGTGCGATTTATATTAATGTGTATATGTATGCATACACATACACTCGTACATCGACTAAAAAAGGAGTGACCCTAAGCTAAATTGACTTTTGGAGCGCGGCTTCAGGGGCGCCGGTGGGGGCCCAACCCAATCGCGCAAGCCGGCGCTGCCGCGCCGCATCAACGATCAGCGGGGCGCCAGTCGAAGTATTTGTTGCGCTAGCAGGCAACCGGGGAATTCCGCCGATTGAATTCGAGCGCCCCGAATGGCACTTCGAAGGCGCTGCGAAGGCAGAGGCCGCCGGAAGCCACCGCGATGAGGTCTGGCACTGCCGGGCTGCATCGCGATGCCGTCTGACCAGGCCCGGCGTCATGGCCAAAACCGGCCCCATCCGAGAGCCTGGAATCTGTTTGAATATATATATATATAGACAACTTATGCTCCTAAATATCCCCATTGCTTTGCGAACCACATATTCGAAGCTATTCGAAGATACCCAGAGATACTCAAGCCAGATAAATTATTTGATAAATTGGGGTTTGGGCTGGAATTCGGGACTGGTGCTTGGCGAGAAAAAGCGCCGTCTGGTCGACAGGCTACCCCTCGGGTAACCACTGCAGTCTGTAGGGTGCGACGCGTATGCGTTGCTGTCGATTGCAAGGGGTGGGCCCAAACCTGGCGCACTCAGATGCGAGCGTAATGACGCGATGCGGGGGCCGACGCGAGGTCAAGCTCACTCCACAGGAAAAATCACCCGACCCCCTCTGGCCAGCACCAATGGCCAATCCGGCGAAGGGTCACTCTTACGCGATGTCGAAAACATAAATCCATGCATGCATACATACCTATGCAACCATACTTAAGTATGTGCATGTGCATGTGCATGTATGCTTGTATATACATATGTAACTACATAAACGCGTATGCGCACACAGATACTCGGCGACCAGTTCCAGCGGCGAGCGGTCGTCTGGACCCCTCGAGGGCCGTCGGGGAGCTCTCGGAGGGCCCGACTTCGCTCCCCCAGAGGTCCGAGAGGCCTCCGAGACGGTCCAAGAGGGCTCCAAGACCCCCCACGTTCGGGGGCGCGCAAGCGTGGATAAGCGATCCATGTGCGCGGTCGCCAAATCCATCGATCGGGGGAGATGCCCTCCCCAAAATGTGGCCGGTGCCGCGTCGTTCGGCGGCGGAAATCCGCGATGTCCCATGGAAACGGGACCCGTCGCTAATCCACGCCCCCGTGATCCATGCTTGCGATCGCCTGGGAGACGCCCCAAGAGGACGCCAAGATCCCTAACGATGGTTTCCAGACGGCCCGAGAGGCCCCCCAGACGCCCCGGGAGGGTGCCAAGAAGACCCCAAAGAGGGGTCCAAGACACAAAGATGACCCTGATCCCTTCGGACAGGTGTGCGCAGTTGTGGGACAGATTCTCTGTTTTGGTCGGAACAGCGTCCACCACGGCCAAAGAGGCCCCCTCCTCTCATTCCCCTTGCGTCCCCGCGCGAGCGACCCCGTCGATCCCCTACGGGCGGATTCCAGGCCCCCCCGCCGCGTGAGCCGGCCCGGCCGCGGGCTCGCTCCCCCTCGACTCTCTACGCCGCGCCGCCGCGCGCGTGGCCGCAACGCTAAGATTGTTGGCTGTCGCTTGTGAGTTCGTTTACCCCGTGAGACATGCATGAGCGATTCCACGCGCTCAAGGCTACCAGCCGCTGTCCTCTGTCCGCTCGCCTCGAGGCCCTCGTCGTCGTCGTCGAGGTCGCCGTCGTCGACGACGGGGAGGGCCCCCTCGCCGCCGCCGCCCTGGCCGCCGCCGCCATCGCCGCCGCCGCCACAGTCGCCGCCGTCGCCGTCGCCAGCGTCATCGCTGCCGTTGCCGCTCCTCACCTCATGCCTTCCAAATGTTCCGATGCGTGGACTCCCCAGAGGTCTGGACCGCAACTCCTCCTCCTTCTCCTCCTCCTCCTTCTCCTCCTCCTCCTGCTCCTCCTCCTCCTCCTCCTCCTCCTCTTCTTCCTCCTCCTCCTACTCCTCCTTCGCCCTGCTCCTGCTCCTCCTCCGTGCTCCTCCTCCTCTCCTTTTCCTCTTGGTCCTCCTCCTCCTGCCCCTCCTCCTCCTCCTCCTCCTGCTCCTCCTCCTCCTCCTGCTCTCTTTTTTTCCTCCTGCTCCTCCACCCCCTCCTCCTCCTCCTCATCCTCATCCTCCTCCTCATCCTCCTCCTTCTGCTCCTCCTCCTCCTCCTCCTCTTCTCCTCCTCCTCCTCCTCCTCATCCTCCTCCTCCTCCTCCTCCTCATCATCATCATCAGCATCAGCATCAGCATCAGCATCATCAGCATCAGCATCAGCATCATCAGCATCATCAGCATCATCAGCATCATCAGCATCATCATCACATCATCATCATCATCATCATCATCATCATCATCATCATCACCTTTCCTCCTCCTCCTCCTTCCTCTCTCTCCTCCTGCTCCTCCTCCTCCTCCTCCTCCTCCTCCTCCTCCTCCGCTCCTCCTCCTCCTCCCTGCTCCTGCTCCTGCTCCTGCGCCTGCGCCTACTCCTCCTCCTCCCCTCCTCCCCCCTCCTCCTCCTCCTCCTCCTCCTCCTTCTCCTCCTCCTCTGTTCCGATGCGTGGCCCCCCAGAGGTCTGGACCGCTTCTCCCAGGCAGGCCTCGTCGTCCTGAGTAGCTTTCTTGACGGTCCGCCAGGCGTGCTGAGGGCGCAGGGAAGGCCAGAACCGGTCGGAAACTGGCAGCTCTAAATTTTCGGAGCTTCGGAACCTCGGCTCTCTGGGTCCTTTGCGATCGCCGTCGCCGGCGTTGTCGCTGCCGCTGCCGTTTCTCCTTCTCCTGCACTCCCGACGGCCTCGGGGGCGTGCAAGACGGGGGGGGCCCAAGAGGAGGGGTCGCAAATCATGGCCAGAGGCACGTACGCGACCCAGGGGGAACTAAGGGACGTGTCGAGAATAGAAAATAATATTAACAATGATAGAAACTATGAGAAACATAATAAAAGGCGAAGAAAAGGGGCGTGAACTCCTGGGAGACTCCAGGGCCCAGGCCATGATACCCCCTCCTTATCCTTATTCCACTCTTGTAGAGGCCTCCCAGATGGGGTCCGAGTAGATTGGGTCGGAGGATCGCGCCGCATCGCCGATGCGTCGGCGATGCATCGGGGATGCTCCAGCGACGCATCGGCGTTGTCGGCGACGCAAACATCTGGCTCCGCATCGAGCCGCATCGCC
The DNA here is from genome assembly GCA_963575745.1 of Prorocentrum cordatum. Classification (NCBI taxonomy): domain Eukaryota; class Dinophyceae; order Prorocentrales; family Prorocentraceae; genus Prorocentrum; species Prorocentrum cordatum. Next base: position 411,925 of record CAUYUJ010017527.1, on the reverse strand, counting down.
GATGCATCGGCGACGCGGCGCGATCCTCCGACTCCATCTACTCCGAACACATCTAGGAGGCCTAGATTCACAGAGAGGGATAGGAGGAGGAAGAAGAGGAGGAGGACGAGGGAGGAGGAGGGGGAGGGGGAGGGGGAGAAGGAGGAGGAGGAGGAGGAGAAAGAGGAGCAGGAGGAGGAGGAGGACGGAGGACGAGGAGGAGGAGGCCTACATCTTGGCCGCTCAGATCTCTCTCTCTCCTCCTGCACCCGCCCCCTAGGCCCCCTCCTGCCGCGAGGCCGCCGCGGCCTCGCGCTGCCGGCGGCGCTCCTCCACCAGCGACGCGAGGGGCCTGGGCCAGACGGTCGTCGTCGTCGTCAGCGTCGTCGTCGTCGTCGTCAGCGTCGTCGTCGTCGTCGTCGTCGACGTCGACGCTGACGCCGCCGCCAGGGGCGCCGCCGCCGCCGGCGCGTCTCCGCCGCCGCATGGGGGCCTCAGGCTGGTCGCGGTGTCAAGCGGCCTCGGGCCCCGCGCCCTCTGGGCGAGGCGAGGAGCAGGGAGGATCCTCCTCCTCCTCCTCCTCCTCCTCCTCCTCCTCCTCCTCCTCCTCCTCCTCCCCCTCCTCCTCCTCTTCCCCCCCCATGCAAGGCGAGGGTTTGTCCATAGATACCTTTTGGGGGACGATATTCGGGGACCCCGGCGGGCGGCGGAAGTTGATATCTGTTTTTGTTGCCCCCCCCCGCCCCCCCCCCCCCCACCAAAGCCCGAGCTTATCCATGTCCACTGTCACCGCCCGCCGAGGTTTCGAAGATCGATCCCCCAGGCGATGGTTATGGATAAATTCCCGGCTCGGATCCTTGTCCTTTCCGAGGTTCTCGTGGGGCCACTTACGCTGGGGACAGACGCGGTTGAAAAACACACGGGTCGGGATGGTACGCGGGACGGGAGGGTTCTGAAAATTGGGTGAGGAGGGAGAGGGTGCGGCAGACAAGCGGAGAAAGGGGCAGGGCGAGAAATGAGGGGAGGATGGGGGGGAAAGGAACGGAAATGAGACGGAGCCGAGGGGAAAGAGGGGGGGGGAGGGAGGAAAGGGGGGGGCGAGAGGGGAGGAAGGAGGGGAAAAGAGGGAGGAGGAGGGAGGAAGGCGGACAGGGATATCCAACAATAGGGCTGGCAACTCACGGGAGGTCCAGTGGATTTTCGGAGGACAACGAGCAATGACTCGAGGAGAACGACGAGGAACAAACGAGAAACGAAGAGGGAAAGCATGCCGGCTCGCGTGAACACAAGAACCCCCCAATGTGGTACCACTTGGGGAAAAGGCTTGATCGAAACATATACGCGTTCCGCGGACCGGAGATGTGCGAGCACAGACAATATTTTCAAGCGTGGACCCCAAACGACGAATGTATTCACAATGGGCGTTTCAGCTATGCGTTGCACGCTATGTGGTGTACATGGTAAGCTGCACTATGTAATGCAAGCTGCAGCGCCGCAACCTACGTAGTGTACGCTACTCCGTTCGAGCTATGTTGTGCACAGTCACGCGGTGCAAGCTACGCGGTGAAATATATATATATATATATATATATATATATATATATATATATGCGGCGCGCATTACTTGGTGTCTGCTGTGGGGCATCTGCAGCGCAAGCCGTGTGGCAGAAACGGTGGCGTTGCAACCTGTGTGGTGCCAGTGGGCATCAATATCGGCCGAGCAGCCAACGCGCAGGGCACCCACGAGGCACCCGCGGGCGTAGCCCAAGCGAGATTGCGGCGGACCCGCCGAGCGCACGAGGACCCCACGAGGCGCCCCAGGGCGGGTACCGGGCGAAACCTCAGCTGGCCCACCTGGCGCACGAGGCGCCCACGCGGCGCCCGCGGGCGGGCACACCGGGCGAGGCCTCGGCGGATCCGCCCAGCACGCGGCGCTGACGAGACGCCTACGGGCAGGCACCAGGCACAGCCTCGGCTGACCCACCGCACGCGAGGCGCCCACGGGCGCCAGCCAACTGGGCGGCAGGTAAGACGCCAGCGGACCATCCAATGATTGAACCGCCGACATCTGCACGAACCCCTACTTGCAAGCTTTCTGTGTCCGGACAGAACACCTGCGCGACACAACCCCCGAGGGGAGGTGCCCAAGGTGACTGCATGAGTTCACATGCGTTCGGACCTCGCAACATGAACGGCGTCAAAAACCCGCCCCAAGCGTCACATCTGCGCCGCCGTTGCCGGGATGCCACCCCGAGACACGGCCACCAGCACTTCCTCCACTTGGCCGCCGGCCTCAAGCAGCGGAAACGCCGCTGCCCAAGGACTGAAGTCCCCGCGTCTCCCATGTCGGGGGACCCCTTCGAGTAACCCCATCGGGCCTCTCAGGGGTGGTACGGCGGGCCCGCACCAACTGCGGCTGGCCAACCCCTCTTCCCCCCGAGTTACACTTCGATGTCCCCTCGAAAACCCAAGGGGAAGCCTTCGGCCAAGTGCAAAACAACTGAGGAACACTGAGCCCCTCCCAAACGAAAAAGTTTCCTTTCGTCAGCGCCCCGACTGTATGTCCCGGCCTGTTGATCCGACGCAGCGAATTCTGGGGCGGGATGCGCCTCAGGGCTGAACCTAAACGGTGCTTTTCGTTTCCGTTTTGTTTTCGCTTCCCCTCGTTTTTTGTCTCCGACCCGCCTTTGCCGCAGAACGAAATCGAAACGAGAACGGCCCACGATATCGCCAAAACACCGTTTAGGTCCAGCCCCGATGCGCCTCTAGTTATGTCGGGCGTGTCCCCCATACAGGGGGATGTTCGACGAAAAAGCTAAAACACCCAAACAAATTACCCCCAAAAGGTCAAACATACTAAAAAAATAGTCCCCCGACTATTGTTTGCCTATTTTTGTTACTACCTTTGGGGCATTTCTTACTTTTCGGAAATGCCCCTGCAGGGGGACAGGCCCGACTTACGCCTACAGATCCGTTGCCACCAAGAACCTGTGCAGGTGGGCGGTCAGGACCGGGGCCCCCCCGACGCCGCGCTCTTCTGCACGACGTCGGCCCCCCGAGCCTCCGGAGAAGGGGTCCAGACCTCGGGGGGCAGAGGCCAGGGCCCCCTCCCCCGGGGCCAATCTCTCCTCCTGCGTCGCCTCAGACGGCCCCGAGGCCCGGTGAGGGCCCCCCCCCCGTGGCCGAAAGGAGCGAAGAGCCTCCTGCCGCGCATTTGGCCTCGACGCGGGGGGGGATCCGTCTCTGCCAAGCCCTTTGCGGGTGGGTGGGTGTTGCGGAAAGGGGTCCAGGCCTCGGGGGCAGAGGCCAGGCCCCCTTCCCCGGGACCAGTTTCTCCTCCGGCGTCGTCTTAGACGGCCCCGAGGCCCGTTTTTTTTTTTTTTTGTCCGAGGAGCAACACTGCCACAAGGAGAGGTCAGGGAAGGTCAGACGGAGAAAAAGCAGGGTGCGGCTATCCGAAAGGAACCTTCTGTCACCACTGGGGGGGGCGACATCCCGCAGTGGGGGGCGTGTATTTGTCCTCGACGCGAAGGGTCAGGGTAGAGATCCGTTTCTGCCAAGCCTGTGCCGGTGGATGGTCAAGACGGGGCCAACGCAGGCAAATCGAAGCACACACACACATACACAAAGCACGCACACAGCACACATACACACATACACACAAAACATCATACAAACAGGCACGCGCCGCCCGCCTCTTCGCAGGGGGTCCCTCGGACACGGCCACCGGCCCACCTCCCTCTCGCCACGGTCCTGGCGTACAGTCAACCCTTCTAACCAGGACGCACGATAAGGATGCCAAGGCCTTGGAGGGCCATGCCCACATTTGCGGGCGGGGCGCGGCCAGCAAAAACGGCAAGGATGGGCCGAAGGGGAAGGATGCAAGAGCAACCTTGGAAAGCGGCTCATCCTTACTAGAAGAATAAGAGAACTGCATAATCATGAACTTTTGGCGCTCAAAGCGAATTTCTTGGATCCGCGCTGGACCACCCTCCCTGGCGCTCGGAGCGCGCCAGGGGCGGCGATGGAGGCGCCGCTGGGGGGGTGGCCCAGCAAGGGCCCGAGCAATCCGCGCGGAACGCCACAAAGCTATGTTTATAACCTGTATCTTTTTCGAGCTCTGGCGCCGACCTCCTCCTCCTCTTGCTCCTCCTCCTCCTCCAACTCCTCCTCCTCCTCCTCCTCCTCCTCCTCCTCCTCCTCCTCCTCCTCCTCCTCCTGTTCCTCCTCGAGGATCCTCCTTCTCCTCCTTCACTTCCTCCTCCTCCTCCTCCTCCTCCTCCTCCTCTTCTCCTCCTCCTCCTGCCCCCCCTCTCGATCAGGGCGCCGGGCCGGTGCGAGGGCGCCCCGCACGTGTAGCACGGCAGATCGGCACACTTCGCCTCGTGCAGCTGGCGCCTCCCGCGGCCCGGCCCCGAGCCCCCGCTGCGCCGCGCCGCTGCGCGCGCCGCCGCGGCTGCCGCTTCCTGCAGCCGTCGTCGTCGTCGTCGTCTGCGTCGTCGTCGTCTGCGTCGTCGTCGTCGTCGTCGTCATCGTCGTCGTCGTCGCCGTCGTCGTCGTCGTCGTCGTCGCCGTCGTCGTCGTCGTGGTCGTCGTCGTCGTCGTCGTCGCCGTCGTCGTCGTCGTCGTCGCCGTCGTCGTCGTCGTCGTGGGCGTCGTCGTCGTCGTCGCCGTCGTCGCCGTCGTCGCTGTCGTCGCCGTCGCCGTCGTCATGGTCGTCGTCGTCGTCGTAGCCGCCGTCGTCGTCATTGTCGTCGTCATCGCCGCCGTCGCCGCCGCTGCCGCAGCCGCAGCAGCCGCAGGGGCAGGACTCACGGGCCGGCTCCGGGGGCCTCGGAAGGCCTCAGGGGGGGGGGGGGGGCGGGAGCTGGCCAGTGAAGCTCTGGCCCCTCCTCCTTCTAAACTGGCCCCATGGTATTCGGATACTTCTGGTACCGCCCAGTGGAGACAAGGGGTCGCCCACATGGCCTCACGCCACGCTCACATGACCGTCGGCCCCGATGGTCATCGGCATGTCCCTCTGGACCTCTCCAGAGAATCATCCCGGATACTGGTAATGGTTGCGCACGGGGCCACTCGTCGGCCAGACAAGATCAAGCCGACTTCGTAGCGCGCGAAGAGGGCACATGAAACCTGGGCACGTCTGGAAGTGATGATATCTAGGACGGTTATAACAGGGGCGCAGAAAAGGACCAGGCAAAGCTGAGAGATACAGGCAAGGGGGACGACAACAGCCAATAACTGAGGGACCGCCTCTCTTCCCCCATCTTCGCCCTCGCGCACCGTCCTGGGAGCACGTGTGTGGCTGTCCGTCCCTCCCGTCGTCGTAGTCGTAGTCGTCTGCTGCCCACTCCCCTGCCAGCCCATGGCCGTGTACCGTCTAAGAGGCGGAGGAGGAGGAAGAGGAGGAGGAGGAGGAAGAGGAGGAGGAGGTCGAGGAAGAGGAGGACTTGGAGAACGAACGAACGAACGACTCTGCAGAGGTGCGCCAGCACGGGTCTCGCCCATAATACCGACTAAACAAGCTCGGAACATTCGGCGAGTTGACTGACACTCACATCTAGAGTGCGCCATGGCCCCAACATTGAGAGGTCCACGCGTGGCCTCGTGGCACGGAGCTCCCACCCACCCCCTTTTTAAAGACGGCAGGGCCGAAGGGCAGGGGCAAAACTGGGTGCAGGCAGAATTCGAAGCACTACACTCCCGCCAACGCGTTGGACTGGAAGGAGGTGTGACCGCCCTAAATCGGGCTCGAAACTCCCTAAGGCATCGACAATATTCAAAACGCGAAAGCTCGGGCGGCCCCAGGGTCCGGGAGGAAAACAAAAACTTACTTCGGCCTGGGGGCCAGCCCAAGGAGACTTAAGACTCTGCTAAGAGGGAGGTTCTGACTGGAGGACAGGGAGGAGGAGGGCAGATTCGGCGGCCTAGCTGAGGACATAGAGGAGGGGTCCGCTGAAGTTCTCGACTCGCTCGGCGCAGAGGGAGTAGCCCCAGTCGCGCTCGCTCTGGCCGCGACCGAACTCGTAGGTGCAATCAGGGAAGCCGTCGAGCCAATCTGAGAACCCGCACTCGCTCTCGAGGGGGATGCGGCCGAGGAGGGAGTCGACGGCATACCGTGTCCCTCCCCCAAGGGGGGCGCTGATGCTGCCTCCAAAAACCTCGCTGAGATAGCTCGAATGCGAGCAGCCTCTTCCTCCGATTGGTGCACCACTGGGGCCTGGGTCACCTCTATCGATGACATCGCCTGCGCAGCCCTTCTCACAGGTTGTCGAGCCCGTCGAGATGTATCTGCATCACCCTCGCACCGTGGCTCCTGAAGGGACGCCGCGTTTGTGCTTGCCTCCGAGCTGGACGAGGGAGTCGACTATCACTTGCTCGATCTGCATCGGCTCTACGGCGAGCCACACCTTCACGAACTCGCCCGAGCGGGTGGTCTGCATGCGGCAATGGAGGATATTGCCGGCCAGCTTGGAGTTGTCTGGTTTCTCTTGCTTGATCTGCCGCTCGTACTCCTTCAGGGCCGCGTGGTTGAGCTGGCCTATCTTCTCCCCTTAAGCCAGCAGAGCTCCGTGCAGGGCCAGAAAGACGTGAGGATGAGGAATTCCCAGTTCCTCGAGCTTTGCCACCACCTGGCCTGCCTGGATCTGCCGTGCGTGCTCCTTGCGAAGCCTCGCCCCTTCCTGGCCGTAGAACTTCGCTGTCAACTGCATCGACAAGACTACCTCGTGCTTGCTCGGCATCTCCACATGCCTGAACGCCGCCGCCTCGAGGTGATTGATGGAGAGCTCGCGGCGCAGCGCTAGGCGCATGAGCACAGGGTAGGTGGCTTGGATCCACTCGATCGGCATGTGTTCGGGTCGCTGCACGTCTGCGGGCGCCGAGCCATAGTGGTTGTCCGCCAGCGTCAGTACGTCGCGCCCTCCTGGTGGCGCCGCGCGCTGACCTGCAGCGCCGCCAGGCTGCGCAGCCGATGCTCCGAGGCCGCCCGCGGCGGGGGCTGCTGCCGAGCGAGCTGCTCCTTGTCCCCGACGTCGCCCTGCGCCTCGCTCTCCGCTGCGCGTCCGATCGCCCTGGCCTTGCCTGCCACGCAGCTCTGGTGCGCGCTGCTCTGTCCCAGTACTCGAGGCCCGCTCTGCCAAACTCGACGTCGAAGCAAAGATCAGGTGCTGGAAGGGGCGTGCACTTCTCGTATGTGTTGCTGCAGCGCAGCAAGCGTCTGAAATTCAACTTGAGCCCGAATGGCCTCGGTAAGACGCTCACGATGGTGAGGATGAGCGCTGTCAGGATCAACGCGCGCGGGACAGGTCAGGACCTCGGGGGCCTTGAGGGCAGGGGGGCACGGGCTGAAGTCGGCCATGCAGCGCTTAAGCTCAAGGGACTGGACCACGTGCCTCCGAGCGAGAACATCCGAGGATAACGTCGAGGAGCAATGGAAGCACTGGTTCGTCACTACTAGCTGATGGACGGGCACTCGAGCTTTATGGGCGGGATGATGGCGTAGATGGGCCCTGAGAGCGCCACGAGACTCGAAGACCATATTGCAAAGCTCCCCCGTCTCATTGGGCCACTCGCAGACGTACTCTTGAGGCCCAGGAACCGGTGGAGGAGGAGCCCCAGGTGCAGCAGGAGGGCGTAGAGGCTCATTAGACTCTTGCTCCCAGTAGGCCCTGCGGAGTCCCTTGGGGTCGATGCTGCCAAACGCCGTGGCGATCCTATAATCGGTCAAGATGTTCCTAATCGAGTGCCCCTGGTCGAGAAACTGCCCGCCGTGCGGGGTGACGCGGAGCGTGCGGATATCTTCTTGCATCTGCAATGCCCAAGGGTTCGCACGATGATGTATCCAACCATTCTCACGAAACAAAGGCCGATCCTGTAGAGCGGGAAAATGACCGAACAGGGCCGCAACTGCCTGCGCCGACGCCTCAGGGTAGCGTGCAAGGTTCTGCCGGTATCGAATGCGTCTGACCAGCAACTCCGTACGTGCATTTGCAATGCGCAAGCGCCTCTGGAGCACCCAAGCCTCAGGTGTCCTAGCTCGTTCATGTTCTCCTTCTCTTACCCTGCGAGCGACGCCACGTAGGGCCACTTTAGCGAACCCCAAGATGACCTTGTAGAGCCTGTTGTAATCCTTTTTCCCTAAGATGTTCGTCTCAAGGCCCGAGTAGGCCGCGCTGTGGAGAACCCTCAAGAAGGCCATGCGCTCAAGCTTGAGGGCCGTGTGCTGATTCCAGAACCGACCTAGCTTACACCAGGCCGAACGGGTCGCATCCACTCGAGCTCTGATCTCAGCCCCGCGGCCCCTCGTGGGTTGTTCGACGCCCCCGAGATACTCCGTCTGGGCCTGCGGAACTCCATGAAATCTCAAGATGGACCCAGACAGGACGGCCCTCGTCGCAGTGTACCCTCCAGAGCCCACGAAGACGGGGAGAGCCACCTCTTTGTCGGCGTTCTGGGCGAATCCCCCCTGCTCGGATAACTTGTCATTGAGGAGGGTGTTGGGGGCGGAGGCGAGGGCCGCAGCACGGAGACGGTTGTCGTCAGGAAGCGGATGAGTATGCGAGACATCATCAGCGTAGTCTCTCATATATAAGTCTATGAGCTGCTTGGCGCACGGGCACTCGATCAGGGTCGACGCCTCAATGAGCGGCACCTCGGTCTCGCCAATCCGCAGAGAGTCCGAATTCGTGGCCTGCAGCGCGCGGCTCCAGTCCCCCAGTGGCCGTGCGAACGACCTCGCAAACAGCTCGCACGCATTGCCGTCGCCCATGCCGGCGCCTTGCTGAGGAACATGGTAGGTGGTCTCGTTTCCTGCTCGAATCTCCATCGCTGCTTCTTTGTGCCTCTGTGAGAGAAACTGCTGATCCTGAAGGTCGGGGATGATCGCGCCAACAACATCAGCCAATGTATCATGACTAGTGGACGGGAAAGCGTTGCTCATGTCCTTCTGCGTCTGAAGGTGCAATATTCTCAGCTTCCGGAGCCTCCAAGGGTGCAGGCGCGATGCAGGCTGCGCTCCCTGGCGAGAGCGATGGCGCGCATGCCCGTGTGCGTGGCGCGGCAGCTCGGGCTTCTCGCGACGCGTGAACATGCCTCTATGGCACGCCTTGCCAAAAAGGGCAGAAATAATGGATCAACCGCATCGCTTCTGCCCCTTGCTTGGCATTGCCTTTGGACAATTGGAACGTTCGAAACCAATGCCACCACGAGGGAGTTCGACGCGACATGCCAATCTGGCGAAACAATGCATGCAACCGCTTAGCGAGACGAGGACAGGGAACGTGAGGTCGTGGCCTATCTCCTCGATCTGGATCCGCAGCAGGTCTGCGACCATCGCCTCCTCGGGCCTCGACGGAGGCCGCTCTCAGAATCGCCAGCCATATCTCTCCGGGCGCCGAATGAGACGGCGCAAAGCGACGACGCGCCGCTTTCTCCAAAACCGCCAACGTCTGTGTCCAATCTGGGTACGCCGACGACGACGGATGACCTCTGAGCTGCTTCCAATCGCCATCAGGATCGTCCTGCTCACGCAGTGCCAGCGCGAACTCCGAGGGGGTCTCTGGGCCAGGGGCGAGAACAACCGAGAACCCTTCCTCGCGGGCGCCAGCCTGCACGGTGTCGGTCCACTCGTCAAGGGTCGGCAGGTAGTGTGGCAGCGTATTGAATCGGCGCCGACGGACCCCGTGATATCTTGCACCCACCTGAAAAGCCAACTTCCACACGGTACTCGAATGACCACGGTCAGCAGCATGCTGATCTTCTCGTAGATGCGGTCAACATTCTCACGATCGAGGCGACATCTCTCTCGACGTGTCTCTCGATCACACCGACGAATGGCCACGCGATCTTCTTCAGTGAAGCAGTTGCGGCCCAGGGTGCGACGCTTGAGCAGAAGCTCGTCTCGACGCTGTCGGTACTCTGCGGTGGGCCCAGTACTCGTTGCTGCTCGGCAATCCTCAAGGGCTGACTCGCGAACGTCATGAACCAGGTCCATCCACGTCGCAGGCGGGTCATCCAGACGGGAGCTGCTTCTCCATGTAGTAGCATGAGCCTCGCATCGCCTCTCAAGCTCTCCGATCAGCCCCAGTGAGCCTTCGTCGCTGAGCAACTTCGCCATGCAGTCGTGGTCCCAGCGCGGCTCCAGCTCAGTGTCGGGTACATCGAAGTGCAGCTTGTAGCGTAGCCTCCACAGCAGAGGGAAGTGGTCCTTCGGCAACGCGTGCGGATTTTTTGTTTTTGAAAATCTCTCATAGCTCCCCCCATCGTGCAGCAAGAAACCGTGGACGAGATGACCCCAGTCGGGGCCCAAAAGTGATCAGGATGCGACGTGTGCTCGCTCTCCTGTCCGAAGTACGTGGGGCCAGTGGCGTAGAAGGAGTCCACCACCGCAAGCCCCTCCATGGACATGAGTCTCCATAATTCTTGACTGGTGAAGTTCTCTGCGCCTGTGTTGTGGGTGCCGAGGAGTACATCATCTGCCGTCAGCTGGACTGCGCCTCCGCCTGTCGCGCGCCTGCCGAACTCGCAATTCGAGTCAGCTCCTATCACGACGAGGCACCTGGCGGGGGCACTCTGGATGGTCTTCTGTGTCCAGCTGGCCAGTCGTGTGACCGACGACTTCCAATGATTCACCTGCATGCGCTGAGAGGGGGGGAAGTAGGCGACTATAGCGAATATGTAGAACGAGTTGTTCCGAAGCCTCACCCCTCCCGCACGTCCCGCCAAGTCACTCGGCGGCTCGTATGTCTGCTGGATATGGCTGCGTCTGAATACTCTCTTGCGCAGGAACAGATTGCAGCCCGCCGACTTGTTAGTGAATCTGCCTTTTTGCCATCCGAAGTCGAGCACCATGTGTTTGGCACTGTGCTGTATCGCGACTCCGTCCCCAGGGCGCCTTTTTCTCTGCGTCGCTGGGCACATGATCAGGTCCGCGAAACCAAGACGAGAAGAAATGTCGTGTGTACGCCATGAACCCGACATCGAAAGAGGATTGCAGAGTACGGTTTTGCAACAAAGAGGCCCACATGGTGGGTTGGAGCGGTACGCAGGCGAGGTCTGTCCTGCGCGGGTCAGAAGCAGGGGGCCCGCAAACTCCCTGGTCTGGGCAAAGGGGCTTGGACTTGGAGGAGGGAGAGGAGGAGGAGGAGGAGGAGGAGGAGGAGGAGGAGGAGGAGGAGGAGGAGGAGGAGGAGGAGGAGGAGGACAAGGAGGACAAGGAGAAGGAGGAGAAGGAGGAAGAGTTGGGCACTCCCTGTCTGGAGCCCCTGGCCCGCTCCACGTCAAGAAATTGACCTTCCCTGTCTTGAGCCCCCGAACCGCTCCACCTCCTCTTCCTCCTCCTCCAGCCTGGGGCCTCCATCATTCCCCTCCTAACTCCTTCCTCCCCACTCGCTTTCCCTCCTCGTTCCTCCTTCCTACCCTTCGCCCTGTCTCTCCCGTCCTTCCTGCGCTCTCTTCGCCCTCCATCCTCCCTCATCGCTGGATCGTCATTCCGCTTCTCCCCTCGCTGGCCAGAAGCACGGAGAGCTGCGGTGCGTGTTGATTCCGAGAAGGAAGCGCGAGATGCTGCTGCGAAACGGAGGGAAGTGAGACAACAGCAGCAGCAGCAACAGCAACCACAATCAGTTTAAGACTGTTCGCTCGTATCTGCTCGCGTGTCACTCAACACGTATATCCCAAACCCTCGATACCCGCCATCGTCGTCTTCGAGGGTGCCCCCTTGGGGGTACATCTGTCTAACCTGCAACGTGTACTTCGTGCAGTCCCTGAGGCAGGGGAAGAAAGGACGGATGGAAGGACGGGACAATGGGCAGCGAGGAGGATGGAGCACCAGAGAGACTAGGAAGAGAGGGGGCTAAGAGAAGAAAACACGATGCAGAACCAAGCGGGCAGATCGGGCGGGTACCCCCACCAAGCGGGTCGGGAAAGAGGGTCCAGGAGGCCAGGTCGAGCAGGCGGGTTGCCGAAGCGTGCGTCCTGCATGAAATCGCGAGGAATTCTTGAGCGACAGCTCGATTCCAAATCAATCACGAGCAACCACAGCGAGATCGTGACTCCGAGGGCGCGGCGTCTGAAGCACGTGCGAAGAAATCACACGCAAGAGCGCGATTCCTGGATCTATTGTGGAGATGTCCCGCGCAAGAGCGCGATGCGGGAATACATTGTGCGGAAGTATGAGGCGGGAGCCGCTGTTGTTGCACTTAGGGGGCCAACGACGCAATTTCATGAGGAAAACTACACCTGTTTAAAAACAGGGTGCGGGCCCCTGGAGGGGCACTTCAATGAAACAAACATCTGTTAACAGAGGGGATATCAACAATACGTATTCTTCAATCGCGAGAGCTCATCAACACCAGCAACACCACCATCACCACTGACAACAACACCAGCAGCAACACCAACAGCAGCGACAACAGCAACGGCGACAGCAGCAACAACAACAGCAGCAGCAGCAGCAACCACAGCCAACAACAACACCAACACTACCACCAGCATCAACACCAAGAACAACACCACCACCAACAACAAAAACATCATCAGCAGCAGCATCAAGAGCATCATCAACACCACCGCCAACATAACAACACAACCGCCGCACCACCAGCAACGACAACACCACCACCAACAACATCAACAACATCAGCAACATCAGTAACAACATCGAGGACAACATCAACACCAACAGCCACATCTACAGCAATCTCAACAACAATAGCAGCAACAGTACCAGCAACACTGGCACCATCAAAACAGAACAACAGCCGCAACACCACCACCAACATCATCATCATCCTCATCACTATCAATCATGTTGCCCATATGCTTTATGAGTTTAGTTGGAGTGTGCATCCATCATGATGCGTCCGATATTCTGTTGCCCAGATCACCCGCCCGAGGAGGTCTTGTCAACACCTCTTCCAAGACACTTCAACATCTCCAGCCAAAACGGCACATCGCCTTCGCGGCCCCATACGCATGCCCTTCGTGGCCCCGCTGTCGCCCTTCGTGGCCCCCTTCCTGCCTTTCGCGGCCCCGCTGTAGCTCTCGCTCTCGCTTTCGCTCGTCGTCGTCGTCGTCGCCGTCGCCGTCGCCGTCGCCGTCGTCGTCGTCGTCGTCGTCGTCGTTTTCGTTGTCGGTCCCCTGTCCGTCCCTCTTGGGGTCGGGTTGCCGCCGGTCAGCGCTGCCGCTGGCCAGGCCGACGGTCCGCGGCCGCCCCGCCGTTTGCCGGGGGCCGGCCTGCAGGGAAGAAAGACATAACCCCCAAAGGGGCACGATCGAAGACGAAGAGGGCGGATATCGAGGGCTCAGGAAATACACGTGGAATAATGACACTCGAGCAGATAAGAACAAACAATCTTAAAATGATTGTTGTTGTTGCTGGGGGGCCGGATTCGGCGCAACCCCGAAACACCTGAGCGTGAGCCTAACTTCCAAAGGAGACGCAGACGGCACCGAGGCGAGAGCGCCAGTGCGGATGTAGGGTGTCCCGCAGTAGTGATCGTCTCATGATCGAGGTTCGACATGGTTTAAGGAATCCTCAGGGCATCTGGGAGTCTTGTACACAAGCGGACGGAATATCGAGCGGGAATGTCGCTGTTTGCAGGGGGGGCCGCTTGCGGCACCGAGGCGGGAGAGCCTGTCTTGAGCAACCAACCAAGAAAGTATCGAGACGGAACGGCAATTGCATGGGAACGCCGGCTTTCGGCGGCGAGCGAGTGCCGAGTACAGAAGGAGAGTGTATCGAGCGGGACCGTTGACCTCGGCGAAGTGCCGAACGGGAGCGTTGTTGTTGTTGTTGTTGTTGTTGCTGTTGTTGTTGTTGTTATTGTTGCTGTCGTTGTTGTTGTCATTGTTGCTGTCGTCGTTGTTGTTGCTGTTGTTGTTGATGTTGCTGTTGTTGATGATGTTGATGTTGTTGGGGGGCCGGTTTCGGAGCACCCCGAAACGCCTGAGCCTGTGAATCGATTTCCAAAGGAAATGCAGCCAGCGCCTGGGCGAGAGCGCCAAAGCGGATTCAGGGTGTCCAGCAACAATAATTGTTTAATCCTTCGGATCCAACGACAACAACCAACAACACCACCACCAATGACAACAACAACTACAACAACAATAACAACAACAAGAAGGCGCCAAGCCGGACTGCGCGAGCCCTTAGGGGCATCTAGCAGGCGGGTTGCCGAAGCGTGAGTCCTGCATGAATCGCGAGGAGGTTTTGAGCGATAGCGTGATTCCCAAGTGAATCGCGAGACAAACCAGGGCGAGAGCGCGATTCCTGAGTGTCGAGGGCGCGGCGTCTGAATAAATTGCGAGGATGTCCCACGCGAGAGCGCGATATACCTATTACATAGCAAAGCCTTGGTAACCATCCTCTTCGTCTTCGATCGTACCCCCTGCGGGCTGTATCTTCCTGACCTACCATATGCATTTAGTAAATCCCCTAAGGCAGGGGAAAGCGGACGGATGGCAGGGGGATGGAGAAGGATGGAGCACGAGCCACATAAAAAGGAGCTAGGAGCAGAAACACGTAGCAGAACCTTACGGGCAGACCCTAGCGGGCCAGCAAGACGGGCCCATGCTGCCTCGTCGAGCAGGCGGGTTGCTGAAGCGTGCGTCCTGCATGAATCGCGAAGAGGTCTCGAGCGATAACGCGATTCCCAAGTAAACCGTAGGAAAGAACAAAAGGAGAGTGCTATTCCCGAGTGGCGAGGGCGCGACGTCTGAATAAATTGCGAGGAAGTCCCGCGCGAGAGCGCGATCCCTTTATACGCTGTGACGAAGTCCCGCGCGAGAGCGCGACTTTGGAATACATTGTGAGGAAATATGAAGCGGGAGCCGTTGTTGGGGCCAACAAAACAGTTAGGACACAAAAACGATCCCTGATGAAAAACCAGAGTGCAAGCCCCGAGGGGGGCACTTCAACAGAAAATGCACAATGCGCACCAGTGAAAGGGGGGATCAGCAACAAGTATTCTTCAATCGTGAAAACTTAGCTACAGCAGCAATAACAACAGCAACAACAACAATAACAACGTCACAGAAAAACGGGAGAAGAGAAGGCGGAACCACCGCGTTGACTGGGACCACCCCGTTGACTGCATCGCACAACACTCCACTGGCAAAACCTTCACGGCAATCCGGAACGGCCGCTCCGATTGCGCACCCAGAGCCATAGCGGGTCAGACAATCTTACGATCGGAATCGAAACGATGGGTTGTGTAAACATGCACCGGTTTCGAGTCGCACGCAGTTTGGCCGACTCGGGTCGCGCAGCTGTCCCCGCGCTCGCCATCGTGAACTGAATTCTAAGCCCTTCTCCATCTAGTTCGGGCGTGCCTGGTGGGGTCGGGGGGGCCACGGTGTCGTAGGGTACAGTCGGAGCGTTGACCCAAGGAACCCTAAATAAGGAACGAGGCCCCTCAGAAACACAAGTTGGACTTCGTTTCCCCGTCGAAAACCAAAGCAAAACCCAAGGCAAACTGTGAAGCAATCAAGGAACACGGAGCCCCTCCCCAACGAAAAGGGTTCCTTCTTCAGGGCCTCGACTGTAACGGGAGAGGGGCTGGCGGGGCGAGGGTGGGGGCATGGGAGCGGGGGAGCGCCCTGGGCTCCACGGTGGCGCCAGGTCCAGGCTGTGGGCAGCACGCACAACGTTTTTCCTTGTTAGCTTGTGATACTTAGCGGGCGGGCGCGCCAGAGGCGGAGTCTTGGCCAGAGTCTTGTCTGGCTTTGAGCTTCAGAATCTGGAGCAGACCCTTACCACGATCCGCGCTGACGCGGCGTCAGCGCGGATCGTGGTGTAGTCAGCCTGCTGCAATACAGAACACAGCATCGAGAACGAAGCCCAGTCTCTGGCACCAGAACCGCCTGGGTGCACGAGGAAGGCGAGAGGAAACACAGCGGAATGAATTAAGAAACAGCGAGCCCCTTACGTTAGGGATGAAAAAAACGGGCCTACCCTGGGTTACAAGTGCGTGGTCTGTAAACCTCCTGGGGATCCCCAGAGCCTAGAGCCGCCAGGACGCGGCACATCACGCAGGGTTTACCCTGTCAGCCCACAGGAGTTTCAGCGCACAGCGCCTCGTAAACCAGGGTAGGGGCGTTTTTTTAATGCCCTTGATTACGAACACAAAGCGGTCCTTCTTGCAACATCTCGACTGTATCACACAAAGTGTTGAGTGTCGACAGCCTGCCGCGAACACATGACAGGTGCCGCCCGGCGATGGCGCCATCGAAGCGCACCGCCGGCACAATGCGAGTCGCGCGTGGCCGCTGCCCCGGCATTCCTGTGATAATCGTCGATGCAAGCGTAGTGGAACATGTGATCGCACGGCAGCCTCTTCACGTACCTGGCGACCTGCAGTGGACGCTTCCCCGCGGCGCTTGGGCGCGAGAGCCGTGGGGAGGAGAGGAGGCGAAAAGACCATGCGCAGGGACTCTAAGAGGACGAGGAGGCAACGGCTGACACGAGGTGAATGAGCAGGATCCAAGCTGGGAGTGGCATAGCAAGTACGAAGCAGAGCAGCGAAGGACGGGCCTGCGGGGGCAGGAGTGCTGACGGGGGGCGCCGAGGAACGGGGACAAACCAAAAGCATAACGATAGGAACCGGAGGGGGGCCGGAGGCGGCGGCGAGGCTGGCGAGGACGGTGACGCTCGCGGCGGCGCCGCTGCAGATTCCAGGACGCCCCTCTGGCTGCCCGTCGGAGGCCCCCCGCGCGCGCGACGCGTCGCCTCCCGAGGAGGGGGGGCACGGGCAGGGCCCGAGAGCTCCCAGAGCGAGAGAGGCGCGCGGCGCCCGCAAGAGGGACTACCCACCAGACCACCTCAACCCGACCCGAAAGCCCGAATCTCGGGTTGGGGGGGGTAAGGGTTCCACATGTGTTTTTTGTTCGATGCTTCCCGACCCCCCCCCCCACTGGAAATCGAGGGTCAATCTGAGCCTTCGGGTCGGGTCGGGGTGGCTTGGTGGGTGGGGAAAGAGGGGCTCGCCGCCACGGGGGCTCGACCCCTCGCGGGCCGGGGCGGCTGCGGCGCGCGCGAGGGGCCTGCGCCTGGCAGCCGGCGGCCTGCCCGAGGCACGCGCCAAAGAGAGACTAGGGGGGACCCCTGCGCTCGTCGAAATTCTCGCGGATCCCAAATCTTCCTCCTTTCCGTGAACCGTTAAGTACCTCTTGCGCCAATTGAAAACTTAGCATGTGTATCACATTTGCAGCTCGGGCAAGGCGCCTGGCGAGGCTCAGTGCGAACGCCCCTGGCGCGGACGGCTGCACTGGCTGACACCACAGGCCTCCAGTCGCTGAGGACGCCGGCCGCTCACTTCCTGCCAACAGCCCTCGTTCAGCGGCGCGGGCCTTCTCTCGGACGGCCTGGCTTCGCGGGGCCCGACGCCTGGACTGTACTCAACGTATTTGCCGTCCCCCTCTTCCTGCCTCTGCTCATGCTTTCGCTCCAGATCCTGCCTCTGCTCCTCCTCATCGTCCTCCGTCTCCGCCTCGCCCCTCCACCCTGCCCCTCCTGCTCCTCCCCCTCCTCCGCCTCCTCCTCCTCCTCGACGTCGTCGCCCTGCTTCTCCCGTCCTCTATCTCGCTCCTCCTGCTTCCTCTCCATCTCCCCGTCCCCCCAAAGCCTCCTCCACCACCTCCTCCTCATCCTGTCCGATCCGACCCCGGTTTGTGGTTATTTTTCTTCGACCTCTTCTTCCTCCTCCTCCTCCTCCTCCTCCTCCTCCTCCTCCTCCTCCTCCTCCTCCTCCTCCTCCTCCCCCTCCTCCTGCTCCTCCTCCTGAGGGAACAAGGAGGCAGATCCAGCTTTGGCGACGAAGTGCCTCCCAGGAGGCCCAGAGAGGCGACAGTGATGGACCTGGTATCGGTACCAGTGCCTGGGGTCGTTGTATCGGTGCCCTTTCTTCCTCTGCCTCTGACCCCCCGGACGATAGGGCCCGCGCCACGCTGTGCGAGCTGAGGGGGAGGAGGAAGAGAAGGAGGAGGAGAAGGAGGAGGAGGAGGAGGAGGAATAGGAGGAGGAGGAGGAGGAGGAGGAGGAGGAGGAGGAGGAGGAGGGGACCACCGCCCTCCCCATACCCCCACCCCCGCCTCCGCCCTCCCGCGCGGGCCTCCATCGGCTCGCCGCAGATCGGGCACGGGGTGGCCGCGCGGCCGCCGGCCTGCGTCGAGAGGCCCCCTCTCGAAGACAAGTGACCGATCGATCGGTCGACGGCGCTGCAGTCAGGGATGGACAGACCTCCCTTTAGTAAAACGTGGTTTAGTGAAAACGACCTGAGGCCCAAACCTGGCGGGCGCAAGCCTGGAAAAGAACGGCCGCGGCGCCCTCTCGAGAACCGAAAACGGACAATTCACCAATCGACGTGTCACTTTTGGGGATCTGTCCACACCCGATGCAGGGGGGCGACAGGTGACAGCACCAGAACAGCAGCACGAGATTGCGAAGGCAGGCTGGCCTGGCCGGACTGGGCCTGAAGGAAGTATAGCCTTGATCCGGTCGCGGTGGACGCGTGCGCGTGGTTGTACTCCGCCGAAGGCTGGGCGGGGGCTTGTTATGAAATGAAACTCTCCTGGCGAAAGGCCCAATCATATGCAATTGTGAATACCGTGTTGTGGCACCACTCTCAGTGGAACTCCCTATAGGGCCACGAACAGTGTGAGCGGTGCGCCGAAATGAAACTGCGCCGCCATGCGGACCCTGCCACTGGGGCCCTCGGTGGAGCTCCAACGAACTCCACGGGGAGCTTCGGTGGAGCTCCGTGTGGGGCCACGAATCGAGTGAGTGGTGCGCCCAAACCTTGCCAATGGGGCAGTCGGTGGAATTCTCTATGGGGAACCGTGTGAGCGGTGCGCCAAAATGAAACTGCGCCGCCATGCGGACCCTGCCACTGGGGCCTCGGGTAGAACTCCCTTTGGGGCCACGAACCGTGTGAACAGTGTGCCAACAATGTCGCGACGCCATGCGAACCATGCCGCGAGGGCCTTCGGTGGAGCTCCCTATGGGGTCACGAACCGTTTGAGCGGTCTGCCAAAATGGGGGCGGCGCAGGCGCAGCAGCGGAGTGGGCAGCGGGCGTCGGGGGGGCCCTTCTGCAGTCGTCGGAAGAGCTGTCCGGGTCGTCCGGGGACGGCGTGAGGTGGCCGACCGAACCCAGCAAAAGGCGGCTTGGTGCGGAAAGCCGTCTGGGGGATCGCCCACCGCTCCGAGAGGAGCGGTGAGAGAGAGCGAGCGAGCGACAGAGAGAGAGAGAGAGAGAGAACTTTCCGAGCGAAAGGTCCAACCATTTGCAGCAGCGAGTGCCGCGAGGCAAGCTAGAAGGAGAAGGCTGGGGACGAGCAAAGGACGGACTGCGGCGCATGTCCTGGCGAAGGCAGCGCCGTGCGATTCCTGCCACTGTCGCCTTCGGTGGAGCTCCCTTTGGGGCCACGATCCTCGTGAGGGGTGCGCCGAAATGGGTGGGGGGGACGCATGCTGACTCTGCCACTGCGGCCTTCGGTAGAGCTCCCTATGGGGCTACGGTCCTCGTGAGGGGTGCGCCGACATGGGCGGGGGTACGCAAGCGAACCCTGCAACTATGGCCTCCGGTGGCACTCCCTATGGGGCCACGAAGCGCATGAGGGGTGCGTTTAAGCAGAAACATGGGGAGGGCTGAGGCAGGGATAGGAGGAGGAGGAGGAGGAGGAGGAGGAGGAGGAGGAGCAAGAGGAGGAGGAGGAGGAGGAGAAGGAGGAGGAGGAGCCGGCTTGTTGGGGAAAAAACGTTGTATATGTAGAGGGAGAGGGAGAGGGAGAGGGAAAGAGAAAGAGAGAGAGAGAGAGAGCGAGAGACAGACCGACCAGCCGGCAGACAAAAAAACAGACAGGCAAACACAGAGAGAGAGAGAGAAAGAGGGACAGAAAGAGAGAGAGAGAGAGAACAAGAGACAGAGAGAGAGAGAGACAGAACGGGGGAGAGAGAGAAAGCGAGAACGTGATCTTTGTTTTGTTTCTGTCTCTCTCTCTCTCTCTCCTCTCTTTACATATGTATGTACGCCCTTGAACCATCGCGCACACGCGCTTCGCGCGCGCTCAGGTTCTGGCGAGGGCGGGGGGGAGGCGCTGGAGGAACTTGACACGCTATCATGCACAAAGTACTCGTACCCATTCTCACCTTCACCCTCACTCTGGATCAAATTCTCGTACTCCTCAACATCAGACTCATCATCATCATCATCATCATCATCAGCAGCAGCATACGAATCAGCATGATCTAACTGATCGCATTACCATGCTCAGCAACAGCGATCACGTGGAGAGCATCATTGGCCCAATGCTGCTAGCGATGCTGGCACGTGAAATTCGCGTCTCGTAATGACGGTCATCATTAACATTCTCATCACCATCCAAATCAGCAGCATCCTCATCCCCATCCAGCTAATCTTCTTCATTCCCACTCCCATCACCATCATCATCAAAACCGCTACGAAACATCAGGAGCCAATTGTCATATTCGAACCTTTTCGAGGACAGTTCCAAGACCTGTTCCCAGACCTGATTTCATGCAGGTCTGGGAGCCCCCAGTGCAGCAGGCGGTCTAAGGGATAAGTGGGCGGGGTGTGCCCGAGCCCAAACAGTCAGCATGCTCAAATGCAATATCTTATTGCGGAGCCTCCTCTCTCCACTTGCCCCCCCAAGCTGAATCTCCCCAGAACCGTTCCAGGATGTTTTTTTCCTAATGGGCCCCCTCCAAGACAACAGGCGCTCTCGGGGATAAGTGGCGGAGTGCGCCCGAGCCAGAAAGTGCGTAGTTTCCCAAAGGCAATATCTGATTGGGGAGACTTCTCTCTCGGCTGGGCCCCCCAGCTGAATGTCGGAAACCAAATTGAAAATCACATCCGAACGGTTCCAGGGCGATTTCCCATTTCGGCTATGCCCCCCCCCCGCCCGCAGGAGGCGAACTCGGAGGCATGTGGGGGTGCGCCCGTGCCAAGAAACATGTTCCCCTCTCGGCTGGGTTCCCGCCAGGATCCCTGGAACGCCCCGAATGGAACCGTTCCAGGGTGTTGTTCCATCTGGGCCCCCGCAGACACTTTCGGGTGCATCACAGCACCCACACACGTATCATTGTCCAAATCAAATGTCTAATTCGGGAGCCTTCTCTCTCGGCTGCGCTCCCCGCCAGAATCTCCGGGATTGCCGACAGAACCCCAAGAGCCATTCCAGGGTGTTTGCCAGCTGGGCCCCCCCCCAATGCAGCAGGCGCCCCCCCACTCCAGAGAGACCCTTCTCTATTTGGAGCATTCCAAAGGAGAAACCATCCCGGAACCATTCCAGCTTTTTCTCCATCGGGGCTCTCACAAATATACAGGAGGCTTTCTCGGGGATAGGCGGGGGGCCGTGCCCGAGCAAAAAGAACACCAGCCCTTTCCGAAAATGTGCCATGATTGGTGGGCCTTCTTTCTCGGCTGGGAGGCCAGATGGAGAAAAGCATCCCCGAACCGTTCGAGGGCGTTTTTCCATCTGCGGCCCCCCCCCAGCATCTGGCCATCGCTCGGACGTCCATTCCCTGTGCTTTTTTCGGTTTCGTGCGTGGCTTTTTCGCCAAATGATCAAGGATGCTCCTCGATGGTCCTCGCCGAAGGAAAAATGCACACGTCCGAGCGATGCCAAGGCATAGGATACCCTCTCGGGGATAAGTGGTGGAGCGCCTGCTGCACTGGCGGGGGGCCAAGATGTAATTCACCCCGGCGTGGTTCTGAGACGATGTGCGTTCATCTGGCTCCCAAGGAGGCCTGGCTGCTGCAAGCAGCTTGAAGAAAACAACCGCCTGTAAGCAGCCCAATGAGGGCCTTCTGCAAGCAGCGAGATGTTAAGCAGCCCGGTAAGGCCTCCTGTAAGCAAGCAGCCCAAGAAGGCCTCCTGTAACCAGCCCAATAAGGCCTTCTGTAAGCAGCTCAACAAGGCCGCGCTGTGCAGCATGCAGCCCAATTGGGCCCTCCTTCAGCGGGCCCTCCTTCAGCGGCCACGAAGGTTTCACACGGGCGTCCTAGATGGAAACAAAAAACGTGCAGGAACTCGTCCAGGGTGTTGCTGAGACTGGAAGCGCAAAGGACCGTTCCAAGTGACTCTTTCCGAATCACCCTGGCCGGTTACAAGCGCAGACTGTTTCCGAATCACCCTGGAACCGTTCCAAGTGACTTAGGAACCTGAAGCGGGCAAATCTGCGTTTCAGCGTATATAGGTACTACTTGTATTAGCACAGCTCTCTCTCTCTCTCTCTCTATATCTAGGTATATATATATATATATATATATAAATAAATAAACGTAGCACCCCGCAGATGCGGATAAGAGTGAGGGGGCGGTGGGGACGTCGGCAATCTGCGAGACTCCGGAGAAGCCCGCCGCGGGCGGCAAACTTTCGCAACTTATACACCGAGGCAGTGTGGATCGGTCGCGGGTGGGTCGCGGGAGGGTCGCGGGTGGGTTGCGGGTGGGTCGCGGGATGGGTGGCGGGTGGGTCGCAAATGGGTCGCGGGTGGGTCGCGGGGTGGGTCGCGGGTGGGTCGCGGATTGAGTCGCGAGTGGGTCGCGGGGTGGGTCGCGGGGTGGGTCGCGGGGGAGACGACAACAAACAACAACAACAACAACAACAACAACAACAACAACAACAACACCAACACCAGCAACAACAACAACAACAGCAACAGCAACAGCAACAACAACAACACCAACAACAACAACAACAGCAGCAGCAGCAGCAACAACAACAACACCAACACCAACAACAACAACACCAACAACAACAGCAACAACAACAGCAACACCAGCAACAACAACAACACCAACAACAATCATACTATTGATTTTCTTTGGTTACAGTACAGCTTTAATTGGTTTCGGAATTATTTCTGTAGTGCGCACTGTATGCAATTACATCAATAATTGTGTCGGGAATTAATAATGTAGGCTCGAAATATTGCCAAGAGCATTTTGGTTATGCATTTCTATTGAGTTGGGAAGTTAGAAAGGAATTCGATAAGGAATTTCCTGAGTTAGAAAGGAATTTGAATACCAGAGATAGTTCTGAACCTCAAAGACAATCGAGTCCGAATTGCCCGAGGAAGCCAGGGCCAGGAAGGGAAAAAGGAGTTCGAAAGGAATTCGATAAGGAAATTTAAGAGTTAGAAAGGAATTTTGTTGTTTGGGTTGTTTTGGTGTTTTTTTTTACGACGTCGAGAGGTCTGAGCCAGGAAGGAAAAAACGAGTTAGAAAGGAATGTGATAAGGAAATTCAAGAGTTAGCAAGCAAGGAATTTCGTGTTGGGGGTTGTTTTTTTTTGTTTTGTTTTTTTTTAAGACGCCGAGAGGTCTGGGCCAGGAAGGAAAAATGAGTTAGAAAGGGATTTAATAAGGAATTTCAAGAGTTAGAAAGGAATTCCGTTTTTTGGGGTTGTTTTTCGTTTCGTTTTTTTTTACGACGCCGAGAGGTTTGGGCCAGGACGGAAAAAGGAGTTAGAAAGGAATTTAATTAGGAATTTCAAGGGTTAGAAAGGAATTTTGTTTTTTTGTTTCTGTGTTGTTTTTTTTTTGTTTTGTTTTTTATTTACGACGCCGAGAGGTCTGGGCCAGGAAGGAAAAAAGGAGTTAGAAAGGAATCCAATAAGGAATTTCAAGAATTAGAAAGGAAATTCGTTTTTTTGGGGGTTGTTTTTTTGTGTTCTGTGTTTTTTTACGACGCCGAGAGGTCTGGGCCAGGAAGGAAAAAGGAGTTGGAAAGGAATTTAATACGGAATTTCAAGGGTTAGAAAGGAATTTCGTTTTTTGGTGGTCTGTTTGTTGTTTTGTTTTTTACGACGCCGAGAGGTCTGGGCCAGGAAAGAAAAGGGAGTTAGAACGGAATTTAATAAGGAATTTCAAGAGTTAGAAAGGAATTGTGTGTTTTTGGTTGTTTTTTTCGGGTGTCTGGTTTTTTTACGACGCCGAGAGGTCTGGGCCAGGAAGGAAAAAATGAGTTAGAAAGGAATTTAATAAGGAATTTCAAGAGTTAGGAATTTCGTGTTTCGGGGTTGTTTTTTGTTTTTTACGACGCCGAGAGGTCTGGGCCAGGAAGGAAAAAGGAGTCAGAAAAGGAATTTAATAAGGAATTTCAAGAGTTAGAAAAGCATTTTGTTTTTTGTGGTTGTTTTTTGTTTTGTTTTTTTTTCGACGCCGAGAGGTCTGGGCCAGGAAGGAAAAAAAGGAGTTAGAAAGGAATTTAATAAGGAATTTCAAGAATTAGAAAGGAAATTCGTTTTTTGAGGTTGTTGTTTGTTTTGTTTTGTTACGGCGCCAGGGGGGTTGGGCCAGGAAGGAAGAAAAGGAGTTAGAAAGGAATTAAACAACGCATTTCAAGAGTTAGAAAGGAATTTCGTTTTTGGTGTTGTTTTTTTTTTTTTTGTTTTGTTTTTTTAACGACGCCGAGAGGTCTGGGCCAGGAAGGAAAAAGGAGTTAGAAAGGAATTTAACAAGGATTTTCCAGAGATAGAAAGGAATTCTGGATACCAGAGAGAATTCTGAATCGCAGGCCCACTCGCGTCAGAATTCCCCAAGAAACGCTGGGGCCAGGAAGGGGAAACGGAGTTAGAAAGGAATTCGATAAGGAATTCGATAAGGAATTCGATAAGGAATTCCTTTTCCTTCCTGGCCCAGACCTCTCGGCGTCGTAAAAAACAAAACAAAAAACCACCACCAAAAACGAAATTCCTTTCTAACTCTTGAAATTCCTTTATTAAATTCCTTTCTAACTCCTTTTTCCTGCCTGGCCCAAACCTCTCGGCGTTGTAAAAAATGAAACAAAAAACAACCCAAAAAACAAAATTTCTTTCTAACTCTTGAAATTCCTTGATAAATTCCTTTCTAACTCCTTTTTTCCTTCCTGGCCCTGACCTCCCGGCGTCGTAAAAAAACAAAACAAAAAACAGCCACCAAAAATGAATTTCTTTCTAACTCTTGAAATTCCTTATTAAATTCCTTTCTAACTCCTTTTTCCTTCCTGGCCCAGACCTCTCGGTGTCGTTTTTAAAAAACAAAACAAAAATAATAAAAAACGAAATTCCTTTGTAACTCTTGATGTTCCTTATTAAATTCCTTTCTAACTCCTTTTTCCGTCCTGGCCCAGACCTCTCGGCGTCGTAAAAAAAAAATTTCAAAAAAACGGAATTCCTTTCTAACTCTTGAAATTCCTTATTAAATTCCTTTCTAACTCCTTTTTCCTTCCTGGCCCAGACCTCTCGGCGTCGTAAAAAACAAAACAAAAAACCACCACCAACAACGAAA
>CAUYUJ010017527.1:376653-381653 GCA_963575745.1 Prorocentrum cordatum | reverse complement strand
GGGTTTTGTCTTCCCCCCCACTCTCCATATCTTCCCCTATTTTCTGGGGGATCGACGACTGATTGTGCCCGTGTGCCTTTTTTCCCTCCTGAAAACTGCGCCGTGCAATCTGTGTGGTGCAACGACACTGCGCGAAGACGTGGCAGGGGGGCGGCAACGCGGCGAATCCTCGGCGGACCCCCCGGGCCTGCACCGAGGCGGCAGGCGAGGCGGCGACGGGCGGCAACGGGCCCGCTCTGGGCGAGAATCCTCTCGGGACACCTCCACGGAAGGGGAGGCCACAGACCTCCTGGACCCAGCTCACGGCACGGCCTTGCAAGCCGTGAGTCGGCCACCGTGGCGGCGCCAAAACTCTTGGCACGAAACCTGCAGCGCCGCCGCGGCGCCGAAGGGGGGCCGCGGCCGCGGCAGCATCCCGCGCCTTGCGTAGTGGGAAGCGGCGCTCTGGCAGCAGCGTCAGGTGGTCGCGCAAGCACAACAAGACACAGGCCTCGAAAGGGGCGATGCGGCCCAGGCCCGATGATCGGACCACCGATAGCACTGCTCCATTATATGGGGGCGGCGGCGTGGGGCCGCGGCGGCCAAGCCCTCCAAGGGGCCTCCGTCAGCGTGCTCGCCCGCGCGAGGGCGCACCCGCGAGGGCCCGCGCAAGGAAGGGCGCCATCGGCAGCAGCCGCGCCCGTCCACTCTGACCGTGGGGCTCGCCGCCAGCCTCGAGGTTGGACCACGCCCCTTCGCCGCCGAACCCGACATTGCACGCTCCTGGAGCCCGCGCGCACGGACGTGATCCTGGCGCCACTTCTCCCCAAGCTTCCGCAGCCTCTCTCGCCGTCACAACGTCGACTTTTGACGTTGCTACTCGCCCGCTTGCTTCTGCAAGGGGAGGAATCAGAGCTAAAACAACACGTGAAGAGGCTATACCTGAAGGTTCCAGAAACCTGGATGGGACGAGCGACGCTTGAAGGGCACTGCAGTTGAGACTGCTAGATTGGAACAGTTTGCGGCCGCCGTCTTCAACACTTCCGTGTCTCAATCGAAAGTCGACCTGTCGCTTTCAAGATCAAGCTCGATCATACACTTTACGTTCGCAGTGCGTATCCAATTCCTTGAGTTTGTCGGTGTCCTTAGTGACTACAGAACTCTCGCGGGTCTCGGGCTGGAGGAGCTTGACCGATGTCTCATGCGCCTCCGAAACACGTGTCAAGTGACACCATAACGCCCGCAGGCACGGATAGTAGTGATGTTGGTCCTCTGATGCGCCATTGTTCAACAGTGTTGATGAGCAAAGTCAGCTCGCCGCAGGCGCTGTCTTGCTGGAAACAGATCAGGAGTTCCATCACAAGCCCGCCGCTTGCCCTGAACCTGCGTGAGTACCTCGCACAAGCAATCTCGAACGCATCCAGGCATCCTCTGAGTCCCCGGGGAGGGGGGGGGTCAGAAACGCGACGGAGGAGGAGAAGGAGGAGGAGGAGGAGGAGGAGGAGGATACGGGGGGGCGAGAAAAACGAGGTAAAGTAGGAGGACGAGGAAGAAGAGGCAGGAGGAGGGAACCAGGAGGAGGAGGAGGAGGAGGAGGAGGAGGAGGAGGAGCAGGAGAAGGATGTGGAAAAGGGCCGCATACGGGATCCATTCCCAGCTCTCGCCCCTGGCGCCGCGCCCACCCCCGCGCCGCCTCTATGAGGGCTGGCCTCAGCCCACTGGCCGCTGGGTCGTGCGCCTGGGGGGGTGCCCAGATGGTATAGAAGACCCCCCCAATAGTGAGAAACGAAGTATTCGCCACCATACTGTGGAATTGGGTCCTTGTTTTGACGAGACAGCGCCCCGTATATTTGTTTCTCCTCCTTCCTCCTCCCTCATCCCATCCTTGCTTCTGCCCTCTGCACAACCATGTCGGCACGCCCCGCACACGGCTCGTGCACGGCAAGGTCCGCATGGCGTTTCCGCACCCCAACTCGGCAGACACAATCCGCATGCGTCCACCCGCCCCGTGTCGACACACCCTTCATACGCTTCGTGGCCCAAAGAGGAGATCCACCGAAGGCGATAGTCACAACGACATCATTCACAACTGCATCTGATTGGGTCCTTCGCCGCAGTAGTTTTCGCGTTGCAAGGGAGCGCGTTGGGCCAACCCATCGCCGCAGTGGCCACGGCGGCGGCTACTGACTGGGGGTGCGCCGTCTCCGCGGCGGGCTCTGGTGAATAGCATGACTAACATACGAAGACATGTTTGTGTGAACGTACATCTATATACAAATGCACCTACATGCGTACACATACATACATAAGCACATGTATGCATGCATGTATGTGCCCATGCATACTTACATACATAGTTATGTATACACACTACAGACATGCATGCATACATCCATCCATTCATACATATACATACATGCATGCACGCATACATACACCTACCTACATGTATCTATACACAGTACATGCGCGGACACTGATACATATATACACGTGTACATTTATATATATATACATGTGTACACTCAGATATTTGTATATATGTATGTATATACACATACACGGACGTACCCTACTCGCACGTGCTGCATCGAATGCTCTTGTCTGTAAGGGCCCGCGGGGACCATCAATTCTGTTCTCACTGTTGCTCGCCTGCTGGTTGTTGGGGGTGGTTCCGTCTTCATGCGGTGGATCTTATCCCTGCGGAGAAGGCCTTCTGGGCTACCCTACCCTATCACATCAATAGCCCCAAAAAAGCCTCCGTCGTGACCTTTCGTGACCCGGAGGGAATCAGGATGGTGACGACGATGATATTCCTCATGCTCGTCGTCGTTGTCGTCGTAGTCGTTCTCTTCGTCGTTCTCTTCGTCGTCGTCGTCGTCGTCGTCGTCGTCATTCTCGTCGTCGTCGTCGTCGTCGTCGGCCCCGTCCCCCCATCCACCCCGCGGCCCAGATCCGGGGGCTGGCTCTGTGGAGGCGTGGGGTTCCTCCAGAAGGGCGGCTCGAGCGCGCGAAGGGCACGCCTGAAGAATTCGTGCATCAAGGCCAGGCGGGAAAGCGCCGGGAGACCCAGAATAGGGGAACCCCCCAATGGCGGGGAGACGGAGGAGATGGAGGAGGCGGAGGAGAGGAGGAGGAGGAGAAGGAGGAGAAGGAGGAGGAGAAAGTGTCCGCTCCTCCTCCTCCTCCTCCATATTTCTGGCCGTGGTGGTGGGCCCTTGCCAGTTGTTACTAGAAGCCGCCCTTGACGAGGGCTCGGAGGAGGCGTAGGGGAGGATTATGGTGGCGGTGGTGGACCGCTGCGAGCGTGTTGACCGTCAGAGCTAAGCCTCAAGCATGCCGCCAATTCTCGGTTCGGGTTCGTGCTAGGCCCGAGAAGACATGTTGAAAGACACTGAGGTCGCGAGGCCGGTAAACCGCACAAAACATGGGTAGCAGCCCAGGAAGTGCCGCACTTAGATTTCGCTCAGGTATGTTCGCTTCTAGCTCACACTACGTTTACTCCCTCGGTGAGGACATTACGAGATCTTGAACAGAGAACTGCCCTCGTTGATAGCCCCTGTCACAGACGGGATCGGAAGGGTAGCTGAGTTAGTGGGGGGGAGCCCTTGCGTTACCTGGCCATGCAGCATACCCTGCATGCCCTACTCTTTTCTCTCATTGTCGCTTGTCTGCCCTTCTACTTTCTTACTGCTGCTAAGTCAGGCCTGCCTCGTTGTCCTGTTTACTTCTTCACACGGGTTCGCATCCTGCCTTCACGCGAGAACGCTACAGGCTGTGCTCTCATGATGGATTCGCCTGGGCAGAACCCCGTCACTCCAAGCGGTGACGCACATTGAGGCACGGTCGGCAAAGAAGCGATGCGAGACCGTGAGAAGGTAGGCCGGTCCGCCTCGGAGGGCGATCGGTTCACGGCTTGGTAGAACAGCCCTTCTTGAAAGGATGGAGGGAGAAGGAGGAAGATAATGGGGGAGGGGGAGGAGGCAGAGAGCCAGGATAACGGCTACGAAAGATGTGCGACGGGCGGCGGACATGGTGAGTGATGGAGGGGGGGGGACTCGGCAGAAGGACGATGCTGGATGCGGCAGAGGAGGGGGGGGGAGGGGCCCAGGGAGGGCGACGAGGAGAAAGGACGCCGAGCACGAAGAGGCCGAGCCCCGAGAGGCTCCTTCGTCCTGGGCCCTGCGCCTCTCTGCCAGCCTCGCGGCGATCATGGCGGCGGCCCCGAAGCCTCCGAAGGGGCAGGAGATGCCCCAGAACAGTCGAGAAGGAGGAGGAGGAGGAGGAGGAGGAGGAGGAGGAGGAGGAGGGTGCGAGAAAGCAAATTCGCGGGAACGGAGAAGGATGCCCGGGGCCGAAGCGGGGAGTTGAGCGGGACAGGCTGTCCCAGGAGACTCACCAGCGGTCCAGGCATCGTTCGCTCGCTCGTTCGCTCGCTCGTTCACTCCTCCTCCTCTCTCCCTCCTCCTGCGCTTACTCCCTGCTCCTCCTCCCCCTCCCCCTCCCCCTCCCCTCCCCCTCCTCCATGTGCCCCTGCCCTGCCCCGTGCCCTTCCCACTCTCACCCTCCTCCCCCCTCCCCCTCCTCACTCCTCCCCTCCCCTCCTCCTCCTTCCTCCTCCTTCCTCCTCCTCCTCCCTCCTCCTCCTACTCTCTCCTCCTCCTCCTCCTCGCT
This sequence comes from Prorocentrum cordatum, assembly GCA_963575745.1. Taxonomy (NCBI): domain Eukaryota; class Dinophyceae; order Prorocentrales; family Prorocentraceae; genus Prorocentrum; species Prorocentrum cordatum. The sequence goes on along the minus strand of CAUYUJ010017527.1, from coordinate 377,000 downwards.
CCTCCTCCTCCTCCTCCTCCTCCTCCTCCCCCTCCCGCTTCCCCCCCTCCCCCTCGCCCCTCCTCCTCCTCCTCCTCCTCCTCCTCCTCTCCTCCTCCTCCTCCTCCTCCTCCTCCTCCCCCTTCTCCTCCTCCTCCTCTCCTCCTCCTCCTCCTCCTCCTCCTCCTCCGCGTCCCTCCTCCTCCTCCTCTCCTCCTTCCTCCTCCTTCTCGCTGCCTCCTCCTCCTCCTCCTCCTCCTCCTCCTCCTCCTCCTCATCCCCTCCTCCTCCGCCATCTTCTTCTCCTCCTCCATCCTCTCCTCCTCCTCCTCCTGCTCTTCCTCCTCTCCTCTTCCTCCTCCTCCTTT
>CAUYUJ010017527.1:236653-371653 GCA_963575745.1 Prorocentrum cordatum | reverse complement strand
CGTCGTCGGCGTACCCAACAGATGGCCAGGGATGTGCCTCCTCTGGGCTGGGGACTTCTACACGGTGGATGGCGGCGTCGGCTACCTCCCCAGATGGCCAGGGACGCGTGTCCCCTGGGCTGGGGACGACTGCAGGTCGGATGGTTGCGTCGGATGGCGTCGATTCGCAACGTCCTCGTGCGCCACGGCGGCTTCTGGGCTCCGCCGCCGCGGGCGTCGGGTCGCAAGGTCCAGGCGTGTCATTGCGGCTACCAGGCACCGCGTCGCCGCGTGAGTCAGGGATTCCAGGCGCTGGTTCTGATCCTGGTGGAGGTTGCCCTGAGCTCAAGCTCGAAGGCGTCATCACCACTGTCAACGTCGAAAGGCTTGGCCCAATGAAGCTCTTCGGGGAGACGTGTCGGTCGCAGATCCTGGTCGTGCAGGAGCATTGCATCTTGGACCAGCGCCTTCCCTCTCTTCAGGCCCATGTCCGTGACTTGGGTAGGTGCAGTCGGGACAGAGCAGATGGGCTGGTCTGGTAATGCGGCTCTTCTGGCTCCCGCGCACATTGTGATCAAGGCCCCCACTGATCTAGCTGGTCACGTGCTCGTCCAGGGCCGCATTGCCGCTGCTGATGTGGCGTGGCTGGTATCAGGTGGGGTGGTAATCGTGGCGGTGGACTTGATTTCGGGAGTTGGCATGAGTCCAGAGAACGAGGCTTTGCTTGTTCAGCTGGCTCGGTGCTTGGCGGTGCTCAACTCCATCGGGCGCGACTGTATCGTGATTGGGAACTGGGATTTGACACCCGATCAACACTCGCCTGGCTGGCTTGAAGGTGTTCGAGGTTTGCCTTTGTGCACCGGGCAGGCCGGCTAGCCTGTCGGAGCAGCCCGGCAGCGCCCTCGACTATGCGCCGGTCTGCTCTGATCTGGCCACGAGGGTCAAGAGGCCCACGGTGGTGGACAACAGTAGTGTGAAGGTGCAGATTCCAGGGGCCCCCCCGTGCTTGGTGGAGATCTCCCGGCGTGGGCGCGGCAAGTGCGTGGGCCCACTCCTTTCCCGAAAGTGCCGCCGACGGATTGTGCCCGTTTTCCGCATGACTGGCGGCATGTGGATCACCTCATCTTTTACGCCCGGGATGCTGAAGCCCTGGGCATCGCGTGGGGCGCCATGCTTGCTAGTGCCGAGTTCGAGCTTCAAGGCGTCTATTATTACGTGCACGGGGCAAAAGCTTCTTCCACCTCTGGGCGTGGTGGCCCCTTGCTAACCCAGCTCGTGCTGACGGAATGACGACCTCCTCTTCGGCGGTTGCCGCATGGGCGGTGGCTCTACGATGGGCTACACATTGCAAGAAGGCGCGTGGTCAGGTCACAACGCTGGTTGAAAAGCTTCTAGTGTGGGAGGGTGGAAAGAGAGTTGCGTTGGTTCAAGCAGATCACACGAAGTTTGCTAAGGTTTTGTTTGAATATGTTCGGTTTGTTGATGGGCTGCGAAGGTGCAAGGACACTCTTACGGCGCTACCTTGTTGGACCTCGGAGTTGTTCGTGCGCGGCTCGTGCTTCGACGCTTTGGCCGACAAGGACTTAGAGCAGACGATTGGCATGTTTAAGATTGAGCACGGTGGATTTCGCGCATTGCACGACAAGCGCGACAAGGCCAGATGGAAGGCCTTCGTTGACAAAGCATTTGTGAATGGTGCCAGTGGCGCGCATCGTTTTACTCGATTACAGCCTGCGCAGGACATTGTCGAGGCTGGAGAAGAACAGTCTCCACGTGAGCTTGCCGACGGGGAGATGGCCAAGCGGGTCGAGGTCTGGTCAGTGCACGAGGACGACGACATGGAGCTTCCATGTGATCACGTTGACTGGGTGAGGGCTGCCGTGCGGCACGGTGGACATGCTGAGGGAGGCGATCTTGACATCCAGATGGACGGCAGAGAGACCGATTAAGCTGCAACCCCTCTCACTTTGGCTACTTCCGTCCGAGGCTCCTCGCGCTATTGCTGGCTACTTCATGAGATGCGAGAATCTTCGTGGCCAGCCCAAGGCATGCGCTCCGAGGTGGAAAGGGTCCATAAGGATGGAGGTGGGACGCGTTTGGTTGCGTTGATTCACACTTGGTTAGGCTGTGGGCTAGGATCAGGCGCCCACTGCCACGGGCAAGGCTTCGAAAATGCCCTTCTGAGATAATTTAGGGCAACAAGAGTGGCTAGAAATCGTCTGGGCCAGCCTTCATGCACAACGCGATGGCCGAGATGTCTAAGCTTCCGGGCGAACATTCGCTCGCGGACCTTGGCGCAGGTGCAGGAGCTTTGCCCTGCGGTGTTCAATCGTGCTCCCGTCGACGATGGGGCCGTGCAGTGGATCGGTAAGGACGTTAAGGAACGCACTAAGCTGGTCAAGGCTACGCGGGAGTTCAAGGTTGTGAAGCGCAGGCTTGGTCTTTTGATGCAGCCTGTTCAGTCAGGATACGTTGGCACTACCAGGGAGGCGCTGAAGCAGGGCTCGCCATGGGCCCGACTCCTTCGGTTACCACGGATGGCTCAAATGCGCAACCTTGGACATAACTTGGTGGGAGGCAGAGTCATTCGCACCGTGGCCAAAAGCAGGCTAGCCGAATTGCAGAAGCGCATGGCCGTGTCAAGCTGCTCAATGCCACAGCTGGCTCCAAGGTCGGGGCCATCTGGCGCACTGGATTGCTGGCAGGTGCTGCGCGTGGCAGTTCGGTGTCTGGAGTTCCTGATTGCGACCTGAAGCAGCTGCGGCAGACTGCAGGCGTGCTGGCAGGGGTGCATTCCAAAGGTGCGAGTATTACTGCGTATCTGGCCTCCAAGAAGGGCCAGACGGATCCTTGGATGGATCCCATCTTTGGCGCGGCGCTCAGCATGGTCTACACGCGCGCTGCCTCCGTGTTCGAACAGCGCCTGGAGATGGGGAGGCTGGAGGGTGCTTGGCGCGTTCTGTGTGACATTTGGCAAGATGCTTCTCAAGGGTGGCAGGGCGCTCAAGTTGGCTCTCGCTTCGGCGCGCGGGCTGGGACATGCCGAGCAGCGCGGTCATCCTCAGCGACGAGGGGACTTGCCATATCGCTCCTCCAGATGGCCCCTGGGGGCGTTCGGAAGCTTCTTCGCCTGGGAGTGCAACGATGGCCGGGTCGTCGCATCCGGGAGCATCACGCTGAGCATCTCGAAGGTGGAGACTGTGCGGATGCCAGCCCTCACCTTGACAGTGGCGGGCAAGGCGGCGACCATCAAGTCTGCGCAGGTTGCTAGTGCTATTCGTTGTCTGTGGACTGGCGGATTCATGACTGCGGAGAAATGGCACCGACGAGGTTGGCTCCCCTCTCCACTCTGTCCTCATCCTGAATGCCGAGCTCAGCAAGGCATCGGGGACCTGGGCCACATGCTCTGCGGGTGCCCAGCCTTGCTCGAGCAGGGCGATGCACGTGGATTGCCTCCTTGGCCCGAGGAGCTGACACAAAAAAACTCGTGATCGTCTGTCTGAGGACGCTGTGAATTTCATGGGGCACAGTCGCTTCCACCTGCTTAAGTTTTGTATTGGGTTCCCCCAGGCTCCTCCCAGGATGCCTCCTCCTGCCTGGGACCCTCCCACATTCTTCTGGAGCGACTGGAGCTCAGATAAGGCCTTGTGGGAGCCCACTGCTTTCTTCGACGGGCCGGGTATGCATAGTGCCTGGCCCGAGTTTGGGCGTCGCGGGTGGGCTGCTGTCTAGATTGGTGATGAAGGCCTCCCTTTCAGAGCCGCATATGGGAGACATGCGCTGCTGCAGGAGCTTCAGCTGTTCCCTGGTCTTCGTGTGGCTGTTTCGGATATCCTTGGGGCCGTGCGTGAGGGGGCTGAATGGTCTGAGGCACACGCCTTGGCTACGGCCACCCACGCTGACTTGTGGAGGCAGATGTTTAGTATGTTTCGGAGCCGCCCCTCCCAGAGGCCTCCAGCAATCGAGTGGGTGCCAGCGCACCTCACGCTAGATGGGTTCCTCCTGCGTGGAGGGTGGCCCGTGTCGTGGTGGTTCGGCAATGATTGGGCGGATGGCTTTGCTAAGCTCGGCTATGCTTCACATTAAGTTGCTCATACTCTGGTTGAGTTTTGGTATGATTAGTTGTCGATCTCACGCAAGAATGCCAAGTTCTTTGGGTGGGCAATGGCCCAGAACGCTGCCCATAAAAGATATTGTGGGCGAGCAGTTGGATGCCGTTCGTGAGCCCCCGAGGCGTCTCGTAGGCGGGGGTGGTCCGCTTTTGAGATTTCAGGAACATGATTTCCACATGCACGGTTACCGCGAGAAGGCTGTTAACCATGGGCAGCGCGCGTGCGTGTGACCCTTCCCCGTTGCAGAGGGGGAGAGCCCGTTTGGCGTTTGGCCCTGGCGGGTTGTATGCCTCTGCCACGCCTCTGGCCAGGCCCGAGGCGATCCAGGTTGCGATATCTGGTGCGAGTGCGTTCCTGGATCCTGGACCTGGTCCTGTGGTGGCCCTGGGCCCCGATCCTGGATTTGACGCCCCTGGGCTTGAGCCACAGGGTCCGAGGCCCGAGGGAGAGGGGAGAAGTGTTGAGTGGTTCACTGCGCTGGGGCACTCGATGGAGCAGGTGGGGCCGTACATGTTTCGTATTGCTTGTGGGTCCTATTGTGCCCATCGTCTGGGGCCGAAGCTGCGCGCGGTATGTAAGCCACCAGCGCCAGGTTCCCTGCCCCAAAGTGTGAGGAGGTATCTCGCGAATATCCGAGAGGGGCTGCACCCCAAGACTGGTGTCAAGTTGGAGGGAAGATCCCCAGCCTAATCGCTATTCGTTGATATTCGGGGCGCAGTCGGGCAACTAGGCCGCGCCTCTGGTACTCGATACCTCGATACCCCCTCCTCCTCCTCCTCCTCCTCCTCCTCCTCCTCCTCCTCCTCCTCCCTCCTCCTCCTCCTCCTCCTCTCCTCCTCCTCCTCCTCCTCCTCCTCCTCCCCTCCTCCTCCTCCTCCCCCCCCGAAGCGGGGGTTGGTTGAGGTGGGGTGGGGGGGTGGGGGGGGGGGCGGCGGACAGGCGAAGGGAATGTGAACGATGGGGTCGGACCAGACGGGAGCGCGGATGGCCGACCTGTAAGGACCCAGCCGACACATGGGTGGAGGTCAGGGGAAGTGGGACGAATGCAGAAGGAGCGACCATGCTGACCCCACGCGGGTCCCACCCCTCACCATCCCTGTCAAGAAGCCATACAAAACGCACCCTGGTTCCACATTTGGAGAATGCGCGGCCGACCCCATGCGCTCCCCCCCACCATCCCTTTCAAAACATAATACAAGGTACACTTCGGGGCAAAGTCTTGAGTCATGATCGTGAGGCCCGCGAGCACTGTGCATTGGTTTTGACAGGGACGGCGGGGGTGTCAGCATATTGCCTGCTGCGCGCAGGGCTACCATCCCGAACAAAAACAATACAACATGCACCTCGCTGCTAAATCTGGATCATGCGCGGCCACAGCGCGATCACTGTCAAGTTGTTTTGGACAGGGACGGCGGGGGTGGTGGCGTATGGCCTGCTGTGCGCAGGTCCACCAGACACAATGATGGGCAGTGGTGTTCGACAAGGATGGTGGGGGCGAGCATGTTTCCCGATGTGTCCTGTCACGTGCGCAGGCGCAACTGGCGCACTCTGCACGTGCCCCTAACGTGGCGCACTTGGCGCGGCTGGAGTATGAGGCACACCTGGCGCACGCGGAGCACGTGGCGCATCTGGCGCACCCGGCGTGCCTGGCACGCTCGGGCTCCAGGGGTGCCTGGCTCGCTTTGCGCGCCTGGCACGCGTGGCGCACCTCGCCCCAGCGTCGCGCACATGGGGTCGGTTTTGGTTCCCAGTAGCTGCCCATCCAAAGACGACCGCTGGACATGCTCAGGCTCGGGTGTTACTTACGTGTTGGGAGGACGGGTTGGAGTGAGCTAGACGGCTTGCGGGCGGGTGGGTAGTTTGACCCCTTCCCCAACCCCCTTCCCTGGATCTGGACGGGGGGTCCCCCCAGGGGGTCTGGAGCGCCCAAGATGACCCAAGATGGCTCCGAGCGCGCCTCAGAGAGCCCAAGATGAGCTCCAAGATGGCTCAAGATATTTCAAGATGCCTCAAAATGGCTCCCAAGATGCTTCAAGAAGCCCCAAGACCGCTCCAAAACGGCTCCAAGTGGCCAAAGAGCTCCCCAAGGAAGCCCCGAAGAGGCCAACATGCTTCCAACATCTAAGGGAAATCAATATGTGTTGCTATCTCGCGGGTTCGCTTCCGACGGCCATCCGAGGCCTCAAGATGGCTCCACGATGGCCTAAGAAGAGCGCTCCAAGAGCGCCCCAAGTGCGCCCCAAGAGGCGACTTTGGGGGCTCCGGGGCGCTATTGGAACTCCCCTCTTTTTTCATCGATGTCCTCCAAGATGGCCCCGAGAGCGTTCCCAAGGCTCCCAAGAGCGCCTCAAGAGGGCCCCAAGAGTCGCCCAGGAGGCCCGAAGAAGCGCACAAGAGGACTCCAAGAGGCTTCCAAGAGACCCCCAAGAGGCCCCAAGAGGCTCCCCGATGCATCCGAGACGCTCCAAGAAGCCCCCAGGACTGCCAAGAGGCCCCCATGGCGCAAGAAACTGCCCAAGAGAGCCCCAATACGATCCCAAGAGCGCCCAAGAGTGTCCCAAGAGCACTCCAAGAGGAACCCTTCCTCTGTGTGCTGCCCACTTCCCTGATCGAGGCAACTCCTCTGGGCATCATCTCTGGATGGGCTGGCGGGGTTGCGCGAGGCGTCTAGAACTTACGTGTATAGCGTTTGTTCCTTCTTCGATACTTCGCAGGATGATCCAAAATGTCCCTCGGTCTCAACCGATCTTCGACAGGCGGTGTTGCCTTGCTTTCGGCCCTCAGGGGGCTCGTCATGTGACAGTTGTTTTGGTTGTTCTTTCCCGGGCAGCGGTCGTTACCCGGGGGGGTCGGGCGGGAGGGCAACAGTAACGGCGGCCGCGGCGTGGTGCTCCCGCCAGGACGCGTCCGCGCCACCGGTGCATCGGTCGCCTGCGTGCACCATAGCATGCAGGGGGGGCGTCAAGGCAAACCCCCCTCCCGCAAGATCGTTAGCGTTGCCCGGGGACTTGCCGTCGCTCGGACGTCCATTTCCCGTGCATTTTTCGGTTTCGTGCGTGTTTTTTTGCTCGACGGTCCAGGATGGTCCTCGATGGTTCTCGCCGCGAAAAAATGCACACGTCCGAGCGATGCCAAGGGCGGGGGGGGGCGGCTTGGTCTCGTTATAAGAGAGAGCGTGATCCACCGCCGCTTTACTGTGGAAAATTGCCAACCTTTTCCTCCGGAAACCCGGGGGTCTCCCCCCCCCCCTCCGAAAATCCCCCCCCCCCTGCCGGAACCTCTCCCCCCCCCCCCCCCTCCTTCCCGGCAAAACCCCCCCCCCCTCCCCTAACCCCTCCCCCCCCCCCCCCCCCCTCCCCCTCGAAAACCGTGGGGGTCACTACCGGTTCGAACCCCTCCCCCCCCCCCCTCCCCCCCCCCTCCGGATCCGGAAAACCGGGGGGGTCACTACCGGTTGGAACCCCCCCCCCCCCCCCCCTCGAAAACCGGAGGGGGGTCACTACCGGTTCGACCCCCCCCCCACGCACCGCCAGCAAACGACTCCCGGTCCCTACCACCGCTCGCATCACATCCCCCACTGTTGTTCCCAGCACCACTGTCCTCACCACCACTGTCCCCACTGGTTCCACCACCGTCCCTATTGTCCCCACCAATGCCCCCACCACTGTCGCACTGTCCCCACTGTTCCCACAACTGTTCCCACCACGGTTCCACTCTCCCCACTGTCTCCACGGACCCAACCACTGCCTATCCCCATTGTCCCCACTGTCCCACTGACTCCTCCGCTGTCCCACTGAGCTGTCCCACTGTTTCCACCACTGTCCCCACTGTCCCCACCACTGTCCCCACTGTACCTCTGTCCCATTGTCCCACCGCCGTCCTCGCCACCGCCTTTACCAGTGTCTCCACCACCATTGTACCCTCCACTGTCCCAGTGTTTCCACCTCATTCCCACTGTCCCCACACCACTGTCCCCACCACCACCGTTCCCACCACTGTCCACTGTCCCCCCTGTTCCCACCATTGTCCCCACCACTGTCCCCACCACTACCGTCCCCACCACTGTCCCACTGTCCCCCCAATGTCCCCACCACTGTCCCGCTGTCCCCTCACCACTGTCCCCACCAACACCGTCCCCACCACTGTCCGCACCCCCACTCGGTTTTCGAGGGGGGGGGGGGGGGGGGTTTCGAACCGGTAGTGACCCCCCCCCCTTTTCATGATGAGCTGGGGGGGGGGGGAGGGGTTCGAACCGGTAGTGACCCCCCCCGGTTTTCCGGGGGGGGGGGGGGGGGGGGAGGGGTTCGAACCGGTAGTGACCCCCTCCGGTTTTCCGCCAGCAGCGGTAGAACACGCTCTTTCCGTTATAACGAGCGTGACCCTGGGGAGGAAGCAACAAAAAAGGCTCACCCTCGGGCCCCCGAGTCGGGCGGGTGGTCATGTGGGGGTGACCTGCACGGGGGCAGAAAGAAAAAAGGCCAGAAAAGGGACCCCTTCAGGGCCTCTAGGGAGCCAGCAGGGACCCAGAAGGGGTCCGTTTGGGGCCCTGTCCTTCACCCCCCATTTACAGGGCAGGTTTTAATATATAGGATTTTCCATACACATCGGAATTTCAATACCTGATTAAGTAATGAAAAAATTAGTGCATAAGCTCATCCTTGCATTTATGACTCAACCCTTTATCTTTAATACATGGTCCGCACGCGGAGCATGCATGAACACCGGCGCTGCAGGTCACCTCCCATTGCCGCCCGCCCGGCTGAGGGCCATCGAGAGTGGACCCCGAGCGAAGAAACGCGGGCCCCCAGGGGGGACTGGTCGGGGCATCGGGGCCGCGACACTCTCGGCGGTGGACAAGCCTCCCTTTCGTAAACCTCCCCTCAGCGAAAACGGCCCGGGACCGAAAACGACGGACCTGGACCCGCAAAACTGACGGCCGCGACGCCCTCTCGCGAACCGAAAACGGCCAAGTCCTCAATCGACGTGTCAGGGTAGGAGGTCGATCCACCTCCGATGCTCTTTGGACAAAAACCTCCTACGGCGGAGGCCGGGGCTTCTGCAGGGGCGCCGTGGCACGCCGCAGAGCTCACGGTCGGACAGAGGACAGGAGCACATCTGGCAGGGGGATGTGGCGACCCCTATGCCAAGCTTTGGGAGGTGTCAGGGTAGGAGGTCTGTCCAACCCCGAACCCTGGGATATGCGAGGGGGGGCCGAGTGTGGCAGTCGACACGCGTGGCCCCGAGCTTTTTCTGTCGGCGGCGACGTGGATCCAAGACTCAATGGGGCCCAGGGACACACAAACGAATCGACGCAGATCCCAGGATCCCCCATACAGTCGGGGCGTTGACCTAAGGAACCCTAAATAAGGAACGAGGCCCTTTTTCCCATAAGTCAAACTTCGATGTCCGATCGGAGACATAAGGAAAACCTGAGGCAAGCTGCGAAACACTTAAGGAACGCGGAGCCCCTCCCCAACGAAAAGGGTTCCTTCTTCCGGGCCCCGACTGTATGTTTCCATGCTTCTCAGAGTTTCGTATTCCCCGCCGCGTCCGATATTTGCCAACGCATGTCTTCCTGAGAGTCGGCGATGCTTTGCGTCCGTGTTTCTTCCCTCCTGGAAGACGCGGTCGGGACAGCTGCGGGACACGTCGGGGCCTTCTTGGGCACAAGGCGGGGGCGCGGTCGGAGGAGGAAGCCGCGGGGGCGGACGTGGCCACAGCAAGCGCGCATGTCGAGAGCACGGGCCTCCTCGCCGAAGACGCAGGGCCACACGGAGATACCCCAAGCGAAGAGCACTCCAAGGTGGAGGCTCGTCCTCCTTAGTCGTCTCCGTCGTCGCCTTCGCCCTCATCCCCCACCCGGCCCTCCTCCGCTTTCTCGCCCAACCCTCCTCGCCTTTGCCCTCGTCCTCGTCCTTATCCTCGTCCTTGTCCTTGTCCTCGTCCAGCTCCTCCTCCTCCTCCTCCTCCTCCTCTTCTTTCTCCTCCTTTCCTCCTCCACCTCCTTCTCCACCTGGCCATCGTCGTCGTTCTCATGGTCGTCGTCGTCCTCCTCCTCCTTCTCCTCCTCCTCCTCGTCCTCCTTCCGCTCGGCTCCTGTTGCTGCTGCTGCTCCTCCTCCGCGGCCGGATCCTGCCCGTCTCCCTGGTCCTCCTCCTCCGCCGCCTCCCCCATCACTCCACCCTTCCCCCCTCTCGTCCTCTGGCGGCCTTCCTCCCGGCAGTCCTCCCGACCCTGTCCCTGCTGCCTCCCCCCCCCCCCCCTCCCAGAGGCTCGCCTGGCGGTGCGCGGCCATCCGCGGGGCCAGCCGCGGCACGGGTGATCGACGCCAGGATCGCGGGGCGGGACCCCGGAGCCACAAGTGCCAGCCAGAAGCACGGGTAGCATCCACCCTCCATCCTCCTCATTCTGCTACCTCTCGTCCTCCTCCTCCTCCTCCTCCTCCTGCTCCTCCTCCTCCCGCCTCCTGCTCCTGCTCCTCCTCCTCCTCCTCCTCCTCCTCCTCCTCCTCCTCCTCCTCCTCCTCCTCCTCCTCCCCCCCCTGCTCTAGACGCGCATCCTCTAGACGCGCGCGCACGGGATGCCCTACCCATTCACAACAGGGGAGCTGCACATGCAACTCACCGCGCGACATCTGAGCGGATCGATCGACAGATCTCGTTCCTCCCCCCTCCTCCTCCTCCCTCTCCTCCTCATCATCCTTCGCCTCCTCCTCCTCCTCCGCCTCCTCCGCCTCCTCCGCCTCCTCCTCCTCCTCCTCATCCGCCTCCTCCTCCTCCTCCTCCTCCTCCTCCTCCTCCATCCCTTTTCCCTGCAAGCAGCTGCTCCTCCCTGCCGCACCGCCGCACCCCCGCACGCGTGGGCAGGGCGGGCTGGGCGTTCGCCTGAGACTTGCCCGCCACTGATGAGTCTGAAGCTTGAAATTTGCAAATACTTCAAGGATGGAGGGTGGGCCACTTTCGAAGGTGGCTCTCGCCTCATGGTCGCGCACAGTCCTCCTAAAAGCTTGCAGCAGCTTCAAGGGTGGAGGGTGGGCCGTTATCAACAGAGGGCTCTCGCATTAGCGCTACCCACATAGTCTTTCTCAACGCCTGCAACAACTTCAAAGACTCGCACGGCTCAAGTCCCATCAACGGCGTTCTGGCACGATTTCGGATTGTCCGGACGCAACATCCACGTTGACTCGCGGTGCGGAAGTCCCAGGAGTGAGGATTGTCAGGACGCAACAGTCACGTTGACTTGTGGCACTGAAGTCCCAAGAATGGCGTTTTGGCGCGATCGAGGATTCTCAATCGGTTGTCTGCCAATCGGGCACTGGCCGCAATGAAACGAAATTAGTGTAGGGACCGACGAAGAGAAAACTTAGAGGGAAGGTTGATGGCAGCATCGTTGATGCGTCTTGGATGGACACTGGTCCTCGCCCTTCGCCTCCTGGTCCTCCCTCCCTCTTCCCTCCCCTCGCTCCCTCTTCCCTCCTGCCTCCTCCCTGCCTCGAGCCTTCTTCCCACGCTCGCTCGCTCATCCCTCCTCCCACCTCTCCCTCATTCTTCTGTTCGCCGCCATTTCCCTCTCCCCCCAACCCTCCCTCCCGCTCTGTCTTCCATCCCATCATCCCTCTTCCCTTCCTCCCTCCTCTCACGTCAACAACTGCACATTCTAGATACTACTCTCCCTTCTCTCACCACTCCGTCCGGAAAATAGCCGCACCTCTCCGCGCAACGCTTTCTACACACAAGAACTAAACAAATCCCAGAAAGGGTGGGGGCCCAGGGTTCTCTGTTGGAGGTTTACCCCCAGCCTCGACTTGAAGGAGGCCGGCGAATCTATTTTGCGATATGTAACGGGGTCGAAGAAGGCCAGCGATTTAAACAAATTGAGGATGTCCCTAGCGAAACGCGGGTGTTTGCAATCCCGATCGAGAACACAGCTGGGCCACAGCTGGTACAATACACATGTTCGCTTGTTACAGACGTCTCGAGCGAAACGCGTCTGCAGAATTTGTCGAGGATGTCTTGGGCGAAACGCTTGTTGTGTGTTATAGTTTGTTCCTCTCCTGAAGACCAGAATACAAAGAATATCTTGGGTGAGATGCTTATTATCACTTGCCCAGGTCTTGAGGATGTCTCGAGCGAGACGCTTGGTTTCACGCGTCCAGGTTGCCCAGGCAGATGTCTAGCATGAGGAGGTGTTGAGAACGTCTCGAGCGAGATGATTGCTTTCATGCGTCCAGGTCGTCCTGGCACGTGTCTAGCATGAGGATTTGTTGAGGATGTCTCCAGCGAAACGCTTGGATTCACGTGTCCAGATCGCCTAGACGGATGTCTAGCATGAGGATGTGTTGAGAACCTCTCTTGCGAAACGCTTGTTTTCACGCGCCCAGGTCGCCCTGGAAAATGTCTAACATGAAGATGTGCTGCGGATGTGTCGAGCGAAACGCTTGCTATCACGTGTCCGAATCGGATGTCTAGCATGAGAAGGTGTTGAGAACGTCTCGATTGACACGCTTCTTTTCACGTGCCCAGGTCGCCCAGCTGGATGTCTAACAAGTAGATGTGTTGAAGATGTCTCGAGCGAACCGCCTGGTTTCACGTGTCCAGATCGCCAAGGTGGATATCTAGCATGAGGAGGTGCTGAGAATGTCTCGAGCGAAACGCTTCTTTTCACGTGCCCAGGTCGCCCAGCCGGATGTCTAACATGAACATGTGTTGAAGATGTCTCGAGCGAACCGCCTGGTTTCACGTGTCGAGGTCGCCCAGGCGGATGTCTAGCATGAGGATGTGTTGAGGATGTGATGAGAAAAAACCTTGCGTTCACTTGCCCAAGTGGCCCAGGCAGATGTCTGACATGAAGGTTTGGGCAGGATGTCTCGACCGAACCGCTTGTTGTCGCGGGTCCAGGTTGCCCAGGCAGATGTCTAGCATGAGGGAATGTTGAGAACGTCTCGGGCGCGACGCGTGTTTTTACATGCCCAGGTCGCCCTGGCACATGTCTAACATGAAGATGTGTTGCGAATGTCTTGAGCGAGACGCTTGATTTCACGTTTCCAGGCCGCCGAGTCGAATGTCTAGCATGAGGAGGTGCTGAGAACGTCTCGAGCGAGACGCTTCTGTTCAAGTGCCCAGGTCGCCAAGGCGGATGTCTAACAAGTAGATGCGTTGAAGATGTCTCGGGCGAACCGCCTGGTTTCACGTGTCCAGGTCGCCCAGGCGGATGTCTAGCATGAGGATGTGTTGAAGATGTGATGAGCAAAACGCTTGCTTTCACTTGCCCAAGTCGCCCATGCGGATTTCTAACATGAAGATATGGGCCGGATGTCTCGACCGAAACGCTTGTTGTCGCGCGTCCAGGTTGCCCAGGCAGCTCTCTAGCACGAGGGGGTGTTGAGAACGTCTCGGGCGAGACGCTTGTTTTCACGTGCCCAGGTCGACCTAGCACATGTTTAACATGAAGATGTGTTGCGCATGTCTCGAGCGAGACGCTTGATTTCACGTTTCCAGGTCGCCGAGGCGGATGTCTAACATGAGGTTTTGTTGAAGATGCCTCGAGCGAAACGCTTGTCGCAATAGAGTGCGTCGCAGTCCATCCCCGCCAGTCCGTGGGGCATCCCCTGGCGCGCCAGCGCGTCCCCTGGCGCGTCCCTTTCGACGTTCTGGGGTGACGTGCCCTGGCACGTCCACTAGCACGCCACTCGGCGTGGCACTTTCCCTGGCTCGTCCTCTGTCGTGTTTCCTGGCTCGTGCCCAGGCGTTTCCCCTGCCCCTTCCGTGGCGCGCCCCTTGCAACGCCCCTTGGCATGACGTCCTCTGGCCGCCCCATCTCACGTGCCTTGGCACGTCCCATGGCAGGTCCCCGACACGTCCAGCGCACGTCTTCGGATACGTCCTCTGGCACGCCCCCTGGCGCGTCTCCCCTGCTGCGCCCCTGGCCTGTCCCGTGGCGCGTCCGTAAGCCTGTGCCCAGTGTCGTGTCGTTCCTCTTCGGAGCTGCGTCGGATTCTGAGGTCGAGTTGACTGAACTTCCCGCACGTTTCCACTTCAACTAGCTCCGGGGCGGCTACTGTGTACTCAGGCAGCTCGAGCTTCGGATCCAGATCAGTTCGGTCAGGACTCGGATGCAAAGGAGGACTCGATCCATAACGCGATAGAACACAATCGCGGCATGGTACATAACAGTTCAGCACGGCGCAGCGCAGCACAGCCCTGGGCACGGTACATCGAGATCGATACAATCAAGATCGCAATTACCCGTCGCCCAAATCTGGTGTCTTGAAAACGTTGCCACTCCTCATAGTTCTGTAGTACTTTCCGGGTTCGTGGGTCTATCATGGTCAAGCCTGCCTTGCATGATGATTTGCACTTCGGTTGTTTTCGGTGTTTCAAACATGGTGCTCCCGCTGCATCGTTGGCCTCATTTCGCATCGGCTCTTTCGTCCCGTCGTTCAGCTTGGCGTTCTCGCCCTAGCGCGGGCTGCTTGTCTGGATCTGTGGCCTCTTCATCGCTGTCGCACCCTTCATTTGCCATCCTCCGTCGTCCCCCGGTCCTCCTGCTCCTCCCGCTCGTTCCACTCCAGTTCCTGCTGCTGCTCGTCGCCAGCACTCCGGTCCGAGCCACCCTGTCGGGGCTCGCTCTCCCGTGCTTCCGCGCAGCACTCGATGGACTCTGCCCGCACACCACGCTGAGAAACTGCGCGGCAACGACTGGAGCAGGAGAGAATGGTGTACCGCAGGTCTGCGTCCTGTCGACCCAGGCGATGGTTCTTGACACCGCGGGAATCGTTCAACCTCGAACGATCGGCCGCTTCCGAAACGCCACATCGTTGAACGTCGATCGATGCTGGGTCGCCGTCGGCGTTCCACGTGGAACTCCGGCGGCGGGGTCGCCGCTGGTCGACACGACACGAACCTACCGTAGCCATGTCGACTGGTGCTCGAATGTGGACGCGCTGTCGGCAGTCTCGCCACCCGCCCCCGCCCCGCCTCTGCCCCACGACTTCACCCTTCCCTTCCCTGCGGTGCCCCCCCCCCCCTGCGGCCCCTCGGCCCCCCAGCTGCCCCCCCCCCCCCCCGCCGCTGACTCGCCGCGAGGGGGAGGGGGGAAGGACGAGGAGAGGGGAGGCGAGGTGGAGGGCGAGGAGGGGAAGGACGAAGAGGAGGGCGAGGAGGGAGAGCGAGCGAGCGAGGAGAGGAGGAGGACGGCGAGGAGGGGGAGGGGCGAGGAGGCGAGGGACGACGATATCCAGCCGAGAGGTTGAGGGAGGGGGGCGGGGCCCCTCCATCATTGAAGACCCTCCGCGGTTACCTGCCAGACCACCCCAACCCAACCCGAAGACGCGAATTTTGGGGGTGGGGCGGGGGGAACGGGTGCCGCATGTTTTCGTCCAGTGTTCCCCGACCCAGCCCCCACTGAGGATGGAGGGCAAACTGGGGCCTTCGCGTTGGGTTGGGCTGGTGTGGTGAGTGGTCACCCCTGCCCGCCGAGGGCCCTTTGCATGTCAGGCCTCTCGAGGGCCGCTGTCCTGTGAGCCAGCGTACTGGACGTGCAAGGCGAAGTCAAGCTCGGAGCCCTGGGACGCGCGCGAGGACCCGCTCCTCCTCGCCCTCCTCTCCCGGCCCTCACCGAGGCCGCCCCCTCCTCCTCCCCCTCGCCTCCCCTCGCCAATTGTCGTCGTCACACTCCTCCTCCTCCTCCTCCTCTTCTTCCTCCTCCTCCTCCTCCTCCTCCTCCTCCTCCTCCTCCTCCTCCTCCTCCTCCTCCTCCTCCTCCTCCTCCTCCCCCTCGACTACCTCTCCCTGCGAAGTCCCATCAGAGGAGAGTATCGCCAAGAGCAGGCCAGGGGATAGGCGGTGAGGCGTCGGGAAGCGACCGAGGATGCAGCCACATCGGGAAGGCGCCAGGCGGAAGCAACCGAGGGGATGGCAACGTCGACACAAACCTCGGTGGTGCCGGACAGGCCGACGGCGGTTGGGAGATCGCTTGTGGGAGAGAGAGAGAGAGAGAAACAAAAAAAAAAAAGCTGGCGACGTACCCAACCCCTGCGAAATGCGGGACATGAGTAGCTTGGGAGGCGCTATACGGAGCTGATGACGTGACATGGGCGCATATACTTCTGCGAGCGGCATTCGTGATGCTCGCAGCCCCCCAGAGATTGCGAGGTCCCGCTCGGATCTGCGTGGTGCCTCACTCCGCTGGACCCGCCACCAGCCTTCGAAAGGAGCGACGGTGTCGCAGATCGCACCCCCCCAAGGACGGCGAGGTCCCGCTCAGATCTGCGCGGTGCCTCATTCCGCTGGACCCGCCAGCAGCCCTTGAAAGTGGCGACAATTTCGCAGATCGCAGCCCCCCAGGGACGGCGAGGTCTCGCTCAGATCCGCGGCGGTGCCTCATTCCGCTGGACCCACCAGCACCCCTCGAAATTGGTGACAGTTTCGCAGATCACTATGCTGGCCCCCCAAGCAGCCCTCGAAAGTGGCGACAGTATCGCAGATCGCCCCCCCCCCCCCAGGGATGGCGAGGTCTAGAATGGATCCGCGGCGGGCACTCACTATGCTGGCCCCCTAGCAGCCCTCGAAAGTGCCGACAGTTTCGCTGATCGCAGCCCCCCGAGGATGGCGAGGTTTGATTTGGACCCGCGGCGGGCACCAACTATGCTGCCCCCCCAGCAGCTCTCGAAAGTGGCGACAGTCTCGCAGATCACAATCCCCCAAGAACGGCGATGTTTAATTTGGATCCGCGGCGGGTGCCCGCTATGCTGGCGCCCCCAGCAGCCCCCGAACGTGGCGAAAATTTCGGAGATCGCAGCCCCCCAGGGATTGCGAGGTATAATTTGGATCTGCGGCTGGTATCTACTACGCTGGCCCTCCCAGCAGCCCTCGAAAGTGGCGACAATTTCGCAGATCGCAGCCCCCCAGGGATGGCGAGGTCTGCTTTGGATCCGCGGCGGGTTCCCACTATGCTGGCCTCCACAGCGGCCTTCGAAAGTGGCGACAATTTCGCAGATCGCAGCTCCCCAGGGATGGCGAGGTCTACGTTGGATCCGAGGTGAGAACCCACTCAGCTGGCCCCCCTAGCAGCCCTCGAAAGTGGCAACAATTTCGCAGATCGCAGCCCAGGGATGGCGAGGTCTACTTTGAATCCGCGGCGGGTGCCGAATGTGCTGGCACCCCTAGCAGCCCTCGAAAGCGGCGACAGTTTCGCAGATCGCAGCCCCCCGAGGATAGCGAGGTCTACTTTGAATCCGCGGCGGGTGCCTAATGTGCTGGCACCCCTAGCAGCCCTCGAAAGCGGCGACAGTTTCGCAGATCGCAGCCCCCGATGATAGCGAGGTCAAATTTGGATCCGCGGCGGGTGCCCACTATTCTGACCCTCCCAGCAGCCCTCGAAAGTGGCGGCAGTTTCGCAGGGCGCGGCCCCCCAGGGATGGCGAGGTCTAATTTGAATCCGCGTCGGGTGCCCACTATGCTGGCCCCCCTAGCAGCCCTCGAACGTGGCGACAATGTCGGAGATCGCAGCCCCCCAGGGATTGCGAGGTATAATTTGGATCTGCGGCTGGTATCTACTACGCTGGCCCTCCCAGCAGCCCTCGAAAGTAGCGACAATTTCGCAGATCGCAGCCCCCCAGGGATGGCGAGGTCTGCTTTGGATCCGCGGCGGGTTCCCACTATGCTGGCCTCCACAGCGGCCTTCGAAAGTGGCGACAATTTCGCAGATCGCAGCTCCCCAGGGATGGCGAGGTCTACGTTGGATCCGAGGTGAGAACCCACTCAGCTGGCCCCCCTAGCAGCCCTCGAAAGTGGCAACAATTTCGCAGATCGCAGCCCAGGGATGGCGAGGTCTACTTTGAATCCGCGGCGGGTGCCGAATGTGCTGGCACCCCTAGCAGCCCTCGAAAGCGGCGACAGTTTCGCAGATCGCAGCCCCCCGAGGATAGCGAGGTCTACTTTGAATCCGCGGCGGGTGCCGAATGTGCTGGCACCCCTAGCAGCCCTCCAAAGCGGCGACAGTTTCGCAGATCGCAGCCCCCCGAGGCTAGCGAGGTCAAATTTGGATCCGCGGCGGGTGCCCACTATTCTGACCCTCCCAGCAGCCCTCGAAAGTGGCGGCAGTTTCGCAGGGCGCGGCCCCCCAGGGATGGCGAGGTCTAATTTGAATCCGCGTCGGGTGCCCACTATGCTGGCCCCCCTAGCAGCCCTCGAACGTGGCGACAATGTCGGAGATCGCAGCGCCCCAGGGATGGCGAGGTCTACTTTGGATCCGCTGCGGGAACCCACTCAGCTGGCCTCCCTAGCAGCCCTCGAAAGTGGCGCCAGTTTCGCAGATCGCAGCCCCTCAGGCAAAATGTACACACAATAGGTACCGCAAGCAAGATGCACGGACAAGAGGTACGAACAAGTCAAGAGGAGACAAGAGGGAGGCGGGAGGAGAAGAAGACGCGATAATAGTGATCTATTCAAAACGAAAGCTCAACCAAGGAGGGCTGGGAAACAGAAAGAGAGATAGGGAGTGACAGGGAGAGATGGAGGGAGAGCAAACGAGGGGAGAGCGAGAGAGTGAGAAAGGCACTGAGAGAGAGAGGGAATGCTAGGGGGAGAGAGAGAGAGAGAGAGAGAGAGATGAGGCCTTCCTAGTTTGCAGCATCGGCCGCGGTGCTGGCCCGGCCAGGAGCCGCTCACTTCGAGACCTGCGCCTTGGCCATTTCCGTCTTCATGTCCAGCAGTTTGGTGATCATGTGCGCCGACAGCGTCGCCTTCCGCAGGGTGTGCCGGACCTCGCGGACGACCTCGGGGGTCTTGCCCTCTTTCTGAATCTGCACCTCGAAGTGCTCCAGCCCCTCGATGGCATCTCCGAGCGCATGGGTCTGCTGGCTCAGCGTCGTCGTGCGGAGCGCCCTGCTTATGGCCGTCATCCTCTGGCTCGCCAGCGAGTAGTCACCGTGGGCGTCCACGATCGCGACCTCCTGCTCCTTCTCGCTGTCCAGCTCCTCGATCTGCTCCTGGAGCTCCTGGGCCTTCTCCGCTGCGGCCTCGATCGTGCCCTTCCTCCCGTTCTCGACCATCCAGGCGGGCGCCTCCTCGCCAGCAGCCTTCAGCTGGGCGGCCTTGCACGCGGCCCAGCGGTTGGCCCATTTGCTGTCCTCCGCCACGAGGTCCTCCATCCACTGGGGCGTCTCCTTCCCCTCCGACTTCAGGCGCCTGGACTCCTGCACGGCCCACCTGGCCTTGCCCTTCTTCTCGTCGTCGGAGACGATCTTGTCCATCCACTCTGGCACGGTCGCGTTCTCCCCTCCAGTCTCCTGGATCGTCTTGACCATCTTCTTGGCCCACAGCAGGGTGTTGTGCTGCTGCATGCGCTCCTTCCTCTGCGCCCAGGTCAGCTGCGTGTCGTTCTTGCACCACGTCGGGGCGTCGTCCGCCACGAGGCCGAAGTTGCCCTCCATGAAGGACCAATGCCCGTAGGTCGACATGCCGTCCGCGGACTGCAGGAGAGAGGCCTCCTCGCGGCGCGACACATTGTCCGTGAACTGCAGGAGAGAGGGCTCCACCTTAGGAGGCAACTACTGGGAGGCTTTCGTCGGAAGGATGAAGGAGGATGAAGCCCCATTGGGGGGCTGTTACGCCAGAATGGGCCTCGGATCAAGCGGGATTAAGCCTGATTAAGCGGGATTAAGCGGGATTAAGCCGGATTAAGCGGGATTAAACGGGATGAAGCCGGATTAAGCGGGATTTCGGACCAGGACTAAATCAGAATTTGACCCCCCAAGAGTTGCATCCGATTCCACCGTCGTGTCCGAGATGTGCTCGAAGACCGTGACGGGCTGGGCAGCCGCGCTGCCGGCCAGCAGCGCAGCGAGGCACTTCGAAGGGAAGGCCATGGCGAATGAAATCCGCTTGGCCGACGGGCCAGAGGAGTGTTGGACCTGCGGCAACACGGGAACGGATAAGGCTCCGGCGTGGTAGTCCACCACCGATGCAACTGACGCTCTGTGCTTGCCGTCGCTGGGGCCCAATAATCAACTCAAAATGAGCTGTCAACTAATGACCCGGTAGAAGTAGGTAGAAACATGATGTAGGAAGGCGTTGAAAGTAGATTGGGTGTCCGCCCGCCCCTTAAGGAGGACGGAAAAGGTGGAGCCCCTCGATCACTGGAGTAGGAAGGCGCTTATAAAGTAGATTGGAATCTGGAAATGCAAAAATACCTACTCTCAACGACCGATGGTTACTTCTTCACTGAGCAATGAATGCGATGGAGACCTCATCTGAGAGCCGGCTCCTGGGACATCAGACTGCCAGAGGCGCGCCGCCCGAGACTGCCGTGCCGTGCCCGCGAGCCCCACAGTGCGCGTGCGCGTGCAGATGCTCACGCGCCCGAGCTGCACGGTCAACGCGCATCATAAGGATGTGCGTGCACCAAGGAGGATGTTGTTCCCATTGCACTTCAGGACCACATTCCAAACATCCTTTCGATCACCCAGGAAAAGTGTCGTGACAGCGTCGAACGAGTATCGCCTCCCAAGGCCCGTCACGTGAAAACTATCCGGTCTCGGTACTTGCTTGGTGCTCGGAACTCTCTCTGGCTATCAAGGCACAAAAGTAGGTGGGAACATCATAGAGTAAGGATGCAAGAACCTCGGAGGGCCATGTCGACTCTCTGCGGGCAGGGCGCGGCCAGCGGAAGCGGCCAAGAATGGGCCGAGGAGGCATGAAAGCAAGGGTGCCCTTGAGAACATTGCCCCCAACACTGCTGTGCGAGATGACTGTAGGATTCGAAACAATGCCGTGCCTGATGCCTAGAATGCGGAAATGTGGCGCGGCTTGCTGCAATGCCGTGCCGTGCCGTGACATGTGCGCGCCGTGCCCTTTCGCGCCGTGCCCTGCGCATGCCGTTCCCGCGTGCCGTGCCGCACCCAGTAGTTTTCAGGCACAACGTGTCTTCACAAACAGCGTTGCTGTTTTGGGTATTTATGTCGATGTAGTTCCTAGTATGTATGTATATATATGTAGATATATACACGGGCGAATTCGGAAACCCTGAAGCCAATGACAGTTTCATCCCTTTGGGGCACATCTTTTACTCTCGCCGCCTTCCGCCGAGCTTCCAACGGCTTCCGCCAGCGGAGGCGGCCTCGTTTTGCTTCCGCCGCGCTTCCGCCGCCTTCCGCCGCGGAAGCGATGACAATTCCTTCGACCCTCGGAAGCAAGGCCCTTTGCTGGAACGCCCCATTCATGTGTATACGTACACATCTGTGTGGGTCCTGCTGGTGCGTCCAAGGCCGCACTGGGCGCCTCTTGGGGCCCCGGTTGGGCCTCTCGGACCGCCGGTATCTTCTTAGGGCGTGCTCGGACACCCTGGGCGCCATCGTGTGGGCTATCTGATCTTTATTGGGATGATTTGCAGACCTCCAGGGCCTTCCTGTCGGGGTGCCCCGAGGCCCTCTAGAGCGCCCATGAACCGCAATACCCCATGAATTCAAACTCCCACAGGCATGGGGGTTCCACAACATACATTGCCTCCGCACTCCGAAGGCCACGATCGCCTGGACAACCTAGTCCGGCCACAACGTGAAGCGTTGCTGCTCAAGCCCAGGGTTGATGATGCTGCCGATGGTCGTCGCTCGCGGCCAATTGATACTGCTGCTGCGTGCAACGGGCTTCTGCCTCCATCCCAACGCTGCTGCTCATCGCCCACCTCCGCGCACTCCTCGTCTCCTCTTCTCCGCTCCGCCTCCTCTTAGCCACGCGCAGAGGGGGTGGGGGGAGGGGGAGGGCTTCTTAGAAGCACCCCTGCCTCTTAGAAGGCGCGGGCCTGATCTATAGATGCAAGGCCGGCGCCTTCTAAGAGGCAGCCTCCTTCTAAGGGGAGAGGAGGAGGAGGAGGAGGAGGAGGAAGAGGAGGAGGGAGGAGGAGGAGGAGGAGGAGGAGGAGGAGGAGGAGGAGGAGGAGGAGGAGGAGGAGGAGGAGGGAGGAGGAGGAGGAGGAGCGGGAGGAGGACCACCAATTTTCGCTGCTCCTCCTCGCTGCCTGCTCCCCGCCCTCGCGTGCGCTTGCTCCTGCTCTTCCTCGAGCCCTCCCGGGACCCGCAGAGGCTGCCTCTGGGCATCTTCGGGAGGGGCCAACGAGGGGGGGGTCCAAGAGGGGGGGGTGCAAATCATGACTGGCGGCACGTGCGCGGCCCAGCGGGGGGGCCAGGGACGTAATGAAATAAGAAGAGGCGCCACGAAATCTGGGGAAATATCATGGCCCACGCCATGATATCCACCCCCCCCTAGTCATCACCCCCCTCTTTTCCGCCCCCGACATCTGCCACCGTGGAGGGCCCGCCGGGCCGCTGTTGAGCCGAGGAGGAGGAGGAGGAGGGAGGAGGAGGAGGAGGAGGAGGAGGAGGAGGAAGAGGAGGAGGGAGGAGGGAGGAGGAGGAGGAGGAGGGAGGAGGGAGGAGGGAGGATGATTAAAGCGGAGGAGGAGGAGGAGGAGGCGGAGGAGGAGAAGGAGGAGGAGGGGGAGGGAGGAGGAGGAAGAGGAGGAGGAGGAGGAGGCCGCTGGCCGTTTCGAGCCGCCTGACAGTTTCGACACGCCTGGCCTCCTCAGCCTGGCTCCATAGATACCTGGGCCCTCCTGGAGGCTTCCTAGGCCATCTTGGACACATCTTGGAGCCTCGTGGGCATGCTCAAGATAACAACCCGCTCCGCGTGTTGGGAAGATGCCTCGGGCAGCACTGGCGCCGTCGGAGCCCACCTCATTCTTGGAACGGGGCCCTGCTAGGAAGTGCTGGATGTCTCGCTCAGCCCCCCTCGACCAACTGAGATTCCTCCCCCTCAGGTCCCGGGAGGCCCAGGCAACAGTGAACTCGACAGATCAATGTTTGGGATGTGTGCAACGCGACCCCCATCCGATTTAGGAACACCATAGAGGATTCCTGTGGCATCCTGGCGGCAACATGGATCTCTGTTGTTGTGCCTATCCTTGAAATCCTCTCTGGTGGAACTATTAGAAGCCCCGGTGCATACTTACAACTAGAACCTTCAAGCGCGCTCCAGTTCTACTTGCCATGGGACTGAGTCTGCTTCGTTCTTGGTGCTCGATGTGCTTCTCCCTCCTGGGTGTCCTGCGTGGACGCTCTGGCGGCCTCTTGGGACCGTTTTGGCGCCCCTCTCGGGGCCTCTCTGTAGTACAGTCGAGGCGTTGACCTAAGGAACCCTAAATAAGGAACGAGGCCCCTATTTTCCATAAGTTGAACTTCGATTTCGTATCGAAAACCTAGGGAAAATCCAAGGCAAGCTGCGAAACAATTCAGGAACACGGAGCCCCTCCCCAACGAAAAGGGTTCCTTCTTCAGGGCCCCGACTGTACTGGGTATCTCCTGGGGGGAACCTCGGAGCCTCTCGGGAGCTTGGGGGGCTCTTGGGACCGTCTTGGACCTCTCTTGGGCCGTCCGTGGCTCCTCCCGAGGCCGTGGTTGGCCCTCTTGGCGCTCCCGCGGGGCAGACCTGGGCCGTCATCCTGGTTCTGCCTGCAGCGCAACGCAACCCCAACCCCCAAGCGTCGTGGTGAGCACTGGAAGGCGCGGGCAGCCAGGTGAGAAACACTGAGCGCCGCGCGTGAACGGCAGCCGCAAGAGCAGGGAGGTGGAACGTGCGGCAAGCGGGAGCGAGGAAGACCCTAGAGCAGCACGGAGAGGAGCAGGCGAGCGAGCGAGACAAGAGACGAACAGAGCAAACATGAGGGAGACCATGGCAAGCAACGTGCAGCAGCAGGGAATCGGGAGACAAGGACACTGCAAGCCAACCGTAGGGGACGACGCCCACCAGGAACGGAGCGGTCTCGTAAAGCACAGCGCCTCCTGCCCCGCAGGAAGGCACAGCCTTATCCAAGGGCGGCCTAAGCCACCAGAGCGAAGCGAAATTCGAACAGACTCGCAGGGAAGACGAGAACGAGAGACAAGATGGGGGGAGAGGGGAGCAACTGACGCCAGATTTCCGCCCGCGACGCCAATGGCAAACCCGGGCCATCCTCGTGGGGTGATATTGGGGCTCCTGTGGGGGGGCCTTTTCGGGCTCCGAGGCAGTCGTGGAGCCACATGTTATTAACAAGTGCGACCTCAAACACATGGGAACCATCGTGGCCTCCAGAACGCGATGTGTCGCAACCTGTGCGATGCAATCTTGGTGTTGCAATCAGTGTGATGCGATCTAGGTGGTAGGACCAATGGGATGCAATACATGTGTTGCAAAGCAATGCGTAGCAATGCGAAGCTATGCGCAGCAATGCAAAGCGATGCAAGGCGATGCAAAGTAATGTCTAGTAATGCAAAGCGATGCGATGCAAGATAACGTGATGAACGACACTGCAGAACACTGCAAACCAGTACAAGGCAATGCAACACACTGCAAATTACTACACAACAATACAGGGCAAAGGAATGCACAGCAACGCCACGCAATACAAATAACTGTCCAGCAGTGTAGTGCGACGCCAAGACATGCAACGGCATGCAAATCAATACAACTAGATGCAAAGCGATGCAAGCAGTGCACACCAAATCCTAGCAATGCAAACAAGTGCAATGCCATTGAAACGCAATGCAACGCGATTCCAATGCTCTGCGATAGCAAAGCAAAACAATGCAACGCAACGAGATTGCAGCGCAACGAAATGCGACTGCAACGTAATGCGATTGCAATGCAAGGGGGGTGTGCAACGGGGTGGCTGCAACGAGCGAGAACGGCGCCGCTGGGACCGCACACAGACCTGTTACTTAGAAACACGGGGGGGGCGACGGACGAGAACGGCGCCGCTGGGCCTACCGACGGGCTCCGCTCCTCAGAAGAGAAGTACGAGCTCCTAAGTGGAAACAAATTGTCGGGACATCTGGAATACCTTGGGTTATGTACCGATTTGACCCCCTCGGAAGTGCTCTGTGGGCACTCA
Organism: Prorocentrum cordatum; assembly: GCA_963575745.1. Classification (NCBI taxonomy): domain Eukaryota; class Dinophyceae; order Prorocentrales; family Prorocentraceae; genus Prorocentrum; species Prorocentrum cordatum. The sequence continues at coordinate 346,640 of CAUYUJ010017527.1, read as the reverse complement.
GGCGGCCTCCTGGGTCTTGGGGCCTGTGAAGCGCTGGGAGCCTCCGGAGGCAGCCCGAGGCCTGTTGGGACCGTCTTGGGGCCAACTTGAGACCTCCGCAAGGCCCCAGGAGTTTCCGGGGGTAGCCGCGGGGAGGCTCCAGGGGAGGCTCCAGGAAGGGATGGGGGCACTTGGGCGGTGGTGGTCCCCTTGGTGACCCTCCTCCTTCTCCTCCTCCTCCTCCTCCTCCTCCTCCTGCTCCTGCTCCTGCTCCTGCTCCTGCTCCTGCTCCTCCTCTGAGGGCCTCTGGTGGGCTGCGGCACCGTGCCCCTCGGGCCAGGTTTCTGGTCTATGGGCGAGAAGTCCCCCTTCGGACCCTCCGTCATGGCAGGGTGTCTCGCACAAGCCTGCCATCTTGGGAGGGCTGCCGAGGCCGCCCGTACCTCGGAGGCCTGGGAGGCTGACACCAACCCCGATATCGGCGGAAGCCTCCGCCGACGGAAGATGATCCCGAAGTCGGCGATGGTGGTAAGCTTCGTGCTTCCTGTATGGCGGCAAAATATACACCAACACCAAAATCTAGGATCATCTTCCCATTACGGGGGCAAACCGTTTTGTGGCGCAAGGCTCGAACTAAACATTGTTTTTGTTTCGTTTTCGTGGTGTACCCGCTTTCCTTGGTTAGCCCGAGAGGGCCCCAAAAGACCCCCCAAGAAAACCCCAAGATAACGGCCCCCAGACCGCCCCAAGAAAGCCCAAAGAAAGAGCGTCCCACGAGGGCCCCAAGAGGTGTTTCGCCTTCTCCTCCTCCTCCTTCTCCTCCTCCTCCTCCTCCTTTTCCTCCTCCTCCTCTTCCTCCTCCTCTCCCCCATCGACGCCCGCGGACTCCAGGGATGGACCGAAGTGGCCCTGCAAGGCCACCTCCTTGCTCCCAGAGCTCTCTCTGTTCATCCTGGTTGCCCGCTCGGTTTCACTTGTCTCTTCGCCCTCGTTTCCCGTCAGCTCTCATATGCAAGGTTTGTGAGCGTGCTGGTGGGAATGCTTTTTGCCAGCGGCCGCAGGCGAGCGCGCCAGCGGTGAGTCCAGTCAAAGCGGGGCACGCAGCGACAACTTCACCTGAAGCAACGGGGCGCAGCCTCACCGAAAGCGGCTAGGCGGAGCCTCACGCAGCACCTCAGCGACGGACCGGCGAGTGGAGGGGGCAGGCTGAAACTGAGAAAATTACGGTGGGAATGCGCGTAGCGTAAAGAATTCGCACGATTCCCTGAGACCACTTCCATTTGGTGGACATCGACTGATCTTCACAGCGCGCTCCAAGGACTCCCAGACGTTTCCCAGGCGCTGCCAGACGCTCCAGTCGCTCCCCAGGCGCTCCCAGGCTCGCCGTCAGCAGCAGCAGCAGCAGCAGCAGCAGCAGCAGCAGCAGCAGCAGCAGCATCCACATCTTCATCTTCAACGTCCTCGCCGCCGCACGAGGCGTCAAAGAACAGATCAATTGGATCGCGTTGACGCTTCCAGATTGTTGCGGAGGTCGATATGATGGCAAAAGATAGAAGCAGGACCCAGGCACGCAGCAAGATCGCCCCGAGACGGCTTGGCTGCGCTCCGGAGGTGCGGAGGATGCCAAACCGCGATGACACGACAGGATGGGTCGATATCTTGGGAAGGTCGCAGGGCGGGGGGATTGGTTTTGTGCAGCCTGCGTGAGCCGTAACACCTTACCCTTAACACCCTACCCCTAAAACCACCATGCGCCGGACCGCGACCCTCGCCCTTCTTCCACCGCCAAAGGAGGGGGGGGTGGCAAGGGTTCCCCCCCCCTCTCCCCTCCCCTCCGGCGCAGAGGGGAGGGGAAGGGGGGTACTTACCCCCAAAGCCACTCTTTTGAAATGGGGGAAGTAGGGGGGGGCGGAAAACACAAACATACCCCAGTGGAAGGAGAAATGGGGGAGAGGGTGGGTTCGCCAACACCCCAATCCTTGTTGGGGGGATGTCGATCCCTGGCATTCTGTCTTGCTTGGGCTGTCCCTGGGGCCTCTTGAAGCCCGCGTGAGCAGTCTGAGGTCTCTCCTGGAGACCGACAGGCATGATCTGTTCTCGAGATGCCTGCTGTGAAACCTGAGCCTCACGTCAAAATCCTGGCGGGGTATCCGTGCGTTCCGCCCGACAGCCCCGAGGCAGTGCGGCCCATGCCATTCTCGCCGCCAGGACGGCTGCAGCACAGCTTCGAAGACGAGGTTGGCCTTCAGGTCGCCGTCGGCACCGCACCGGGACGGCCCACGACGGCGCCAGGACGACTCCCTCGAGCGGCGAGCCCGCGGGCCCCCTCTCCCCGAGAAACGAGACTGGCCGACGCAAGTTGTTTGCTTGTTGGATTGTGCTAGCTGTCAGGCCACTGCGGCTCCGAAGGAGGCCCAGTATGCCACCCCAAGAAGGCCCCAGTGCAACCCAGGCGCGACGCGGTTCAGGATGTCCCCGATGCGACTCCAAGACCGTGTCGGATCGGCTCCCACACGAAGGTTGTTTTCGAAGCTTGGACAATTGCCCGACCTTCCTAATAACACACCTACACTATGGACGATGTCTTGGATCGTCTTTGGAAACATCCTGGTGGCAATTTCGGGTGAACGCCAAGCCGTGTCAAGCGTCCTTGCGCATCGTGTTGCTCTCTTTCCTGCTCGTCTTAGTGCCGCATTCGGCCCTTCTGGCGAGAGCCAGAATAGCGAACGATGCTGTCGCGAAGCGTCTCGAGTGTAATCCAGCTGCAAGCGGATGCTTGTTGGTGTGTGAATGTAAGACGCGAGTGTCGGAGGGGAACTTGAGCCGGCGGTTGCGGCACGGACAGGGAGGCCGAACGGCAGCAGGGAAGAGGAGACAGCGCGGGAGCAGCAGGATGTGCACGGGGACACGAGGTGGAAGGGGGAGTGGGGGGGGGAGTGGAAGAAAGGGGGCTGGTGTGGCATCAGTAGGTGGCGACATCCGAACCCTCTTCTTCTTATTCTTCCTCCTCCTCCTCCTCATCCTCCTAATCCTCCTCCTAATCCTCCTCCCCCTCCTCCTCCTCCTCCTCCTCCTCTTCCTCCTCCTCCTCCTCCCTCATCAACCATCGATTCTCCTGAATCGATGGGATGTCGCCACGTCTTCGACGCATTCCGGGCCCCACCCCCGCTGACCATGGAGTGGCCCGAATCCGCTGATCGGCGAGGGAAGTGCTCGGATGTCGCCCTCCAAATCAGCAGGAGGACGAGGAAGGGCGGGGAGGAGGAGGAGGAGGAGATGGAGGAGGAGGAAAAGCAGGAGGAGGAGGGGGAGGAGGAGGATACCATCCCGAACGCTCTGCTGGTCCAAGCCCAAACGCCGGAGCCACCTGGCGTCTGACCGGCAGAAGAAGCGGCCCCACGCGCTCAAGGCCCGGCTCGCTGTGTGGCGATGGGCGCGTGGAAAACAGGGAGGGGAACGGGGGGGGTGGGAGGGCGGAGGAGTTGGGAGGGAAGGGAGCAGCAGGGAGGATCGGGAGCAGGGAGCAGGCATGGCGGGGAGGAGGAGGGGCAGGAGCACATGAGGCTGTTTGGAGGCTTCCAGCCACTCTGGCCCTCCAGGTGCCTCACGGGCCTCAGGAGGCCTGAGACCTCAACACGCTGGGAGGGGTGCCGGCTTACTTGTTTTCATCGGCAGCGCCCGCGGACGCAGGCGCGTGGGTCGAGACTGGCGGGCCACGCTGGGCGCGGGGCGCACGAGACGGGTGGGGAAGCAGAGAGCGGCCGCGGAGTTGGGAGGAGAAAGAGATCCGACCGTCGAGAGTCGACGGTCGAGGGGCGTCGCAGTGACACTTTACAGCGAGCCCCCCTGTTTACACATCTGCTGAACATGCGGCTGGCACCACACAGTTTCCCTCGCTGAGCAATTAGCGCAGCAGCTCTACTGTAAGTGCTACAAAGGTTGATTCCTCGCGGCCGGCATGCTGTAGTCGCGATGTGGCTGGCGCACGGCGGTCGAGAGGCCGTTGCCAGAGTTAGCGAGTCGTTGCAAAGGAAACTGCTCAAGAGGTGCCAGACACTTGCCAGGGTTGGGGAGACACGTTGAGCTACATAGGAAGTGGAATCATAATTGCCGAGGTTTGCAAGGAGTGAGGGCTACAGGGGAATCTTTGACTCAGAAATGAAAGGGCTGGACGAGCACTTTGTTTCTGAATTGGAAAAGATGGAAAGGACCCTGAACTGCAGGAACATATGAATCACAATTGTCAGGGTTAGATCGGACCTGCCATCAGTGAGGAGCATGAAAACTACCAGGTATCATTGTATTTGAAAAACAGAAGACACGCTATCCGAATTGCAAGGGGTAACATGAATGTTAGACTACAGACGGCATTGAATCATGATTGCCAGGGTTAGGAAGGCTTCCATATTAGAGAGGAAGTTAAAACTGCATTGCTGGGGTGAGAAATCTTTCTGAGGTACGGGGGGCTTTGGATCAGAATTGCTACGCTTACAAAGTTACAGGTTAAGTGATATCTGAATGGCCATGGTCAAAAGAGGATGCGAGTTGTAGGGGACTTTGGATCAGCATTTATACTGAAACAAGCTTGTAAATCTCAACTGTCATGTTCACAAATGATTTTGGCAGGCAGAGGAATTCGAATTTGAATTCGCAGGGGCAGGGAGGAATTACAATTACAGATGAAGTCCAGGTTGACTTGCCAGGGATAAAGAAGGGTTCTGACTTACAAATGACGCTGGATTTTAATTGCACGGGGTAAAAAGGATCTAGACTTGGAGAGATAATTCAATATTAATTGCGAAGTGTGGAGAAAGTATGGAATTACAAAAGACTTTGAATCAGAACTGCCAGGGTTAGAAAGGATGCAGGGTTAGAGGGGATGTGCACTTTGAAATGTGAGGCTAAGAGATGATTGCGACTTACGGGAAGTTTGAATCAGAACTGTCAGGGATTGGAAGGACTTGGAAGTCGAAAGGGATGCCAACTAGAAATGCCAGAGTTAGCAAGGATTTTGCGGTACAGATCACTTATACCAGCGCTGCCTGGGTGAGACACACGTCAAAGTTAAAGATGAGTTCGTAGCTAAATTGCCAGGTCTACACTGGATGATGAGTTACTGGAGACGCCGAAGACCGAAGGGACTTACAACATAGATAAGCAGTGTCATCTTAATTCTCAAGGTTCGACCCCATGTTAAGGTACAGGGGGCCGAGGTTCAAAATTGTCGGGGCCAGAAGGAATCGAGTTAGAGGAGGGGTTGGACCCAGAATGATCAGGTATAGACAAGAATTCGGTTACAGAGGACTTTGAATCAAACTTACCAAAATTAGATGGAATCTAAGGTTCGAGAAGCAGGCGTGAATACATCCGGGTTGCAAGTGACGTTGAACCAGAATTGCCATAGTTAGACAAGACTTGGAGTTAGAAATGGTTGACAAACTGTGGTGAACGCAATTTGATGTTCGAGGGACTTTGAATCGGTATTGCAAGGGACATATCGGATTTAGATGTCGGGGATCGTTAAAATCGAAATGTCAGGGTTAGACACGGTTTTGAACTCCAAGGGACATTGAATCAGCATTGCCAGGGTTGGAAAGAACTGAGAAGTCAGAATGGGATTGTAATATAAATTGCCAGGGTCGAAAAGATGTTGAATTAGAAAGGGTTTCGACTCAGACTTGCAGGGGCTAGACAGGAGTTGGAATTAGAGAGGGGTACAAACCTTGATTGCCAAGGTCTAAGGGATTGATTGCCAAGGTCCGGGGGATTTGGAACACAGAGGAAGTATAATCACATTGCTAGGGTTAGAAGTGATTGAAGTTTAGCGGGTAAGTGTGATCTTAATTGCTAGGGTCTTACAAGATTCTTAGATACAAAAGACCCTGCATCAACATTGCCTGGGTCAGAAAGATTTCGAGTTCGAAGGGCATGGAATCTTAATTGCGAGGGTTGGAGTGTTTTTTTTTTGTTGCCGAGGGCGTTGAATCAGAATTGCCAGGATGACTTAGGAGTTGGACTTAGAGGGGGGTTGACATCTGGATTGGAAGGGTTGAGAGGGCTGTTCAATTACAGGGGGCTCTGAGTGGACTTGCAAGGTTGAGTTGTGATGTTGGGTTATAGTGGATGTGTTATTTGAATTGCTAAGGTAAGGGGGACCTACAAGTTCGGAGTTTCAACCTGAATTTCCACCATGGGACAGGGGTTATGAGCTACCGAGGGCAATGACACATAATTGTCAGGGTTGATATAATGTAGTGATTAAAGGTAAGTGAAATCAGAATTGCCAGGGTAAGACAAGAATTTTTATCGCAGAGGCCTTTGAATCAGATCCGCCAGGGTTAGAAGGGAGCTGAACTTATGGAGGAAACACTATCGTCATTGCCAGGGTTCGCCAAGAGTTTGACTTATAGCGGGCTTAGAATCAGAATTGTACTTATGAGGTCATGTTCCGAATAGAAGAGTACTGGCAGTGACCATGGGTCAGAGATGATGACTTGCAGGGGGCTGTGAATCAGAAACGAATCGACTTCAAAGGACTTGCATAGAGGCGAATTCAAATCTTGGTTGCAAGGGTCTGACAGGATTGCAAGTTTTCTCTCTGACCCCAGCAAACAAGATCCCAAGGCCTCTGGTCATCAAACCTTCGAGTTCACATTCAGCTTCCCCTCTTACTAAAATTGTCCCCCCTCCCTTGCACTTCTTTCGTTTTTCTTTGTAATGATATATGCTCTCTACCCCTGGTAACTAACATTCGAAGACCTCCCTGACACAATGCTGTCTCTGCCCATTGCTATCTGAATCAACACCCCGATGCAATTCGAAATCAGCACTAACCCCGACGACTCGGATTCGAATTTACCCTCGAGCTCAAAAGGTCTCCGTAGCCCTGGGAAGCCGGATTCAAAGTCATCTGTAACTCAAACTCCTCCAGCCCTGGGCAAACAGGATTTGAACCCCTGTCTAGTTCAAAATGTATCTCGAACCCTTCCACTTCCGATTCCCTACAGCATTAATGCCCGCCGCAATTATTTCTAACACTGCCTTCTGTACGCGCTGCAGCGAACACGATCTAAACCAATGAACGCTGAACTGCAACCAAGAACTCTACAGCACGCTGAGAGCGACCTGCTGCGGACCTCGGGATCCACTTCCTATCACACTCACGGATGTGGCACGAGGAGCTCGACCACAAACAACCCTCACACAAGAACGGACCAGGCGAAGAGGCTGGAGGCACCCTGACCCCTGAGCTGCCCAAGGGAGGATACCAGAGCACAGCGGAAACACTCTTGCAGCAGGAGCAGAGCAGCACGCAGTGGTCACATTTAAAAGGGCGGCCCCTGGGGGGGGGGATAAATCCTGGCGCCATCCCCGCGAGGCCAAACTCGTGACATTTCAGTGGCGCCTGTGGCTGTGGTGCGCTTTCGCATACGCATGTTCGCCGAAGCGCGAGGCAGAAGCGGGGCTGGGTTTCTTGTGGAAGGTCTCTTGTGGTCGGGCCCCCTCCTCATCCTCCTCCTCCTCCTTGTTCTCCTCCTCCTCCTCCTCCACCTCCACCACCTCCTCCTCCTCCTCCTCCTCCTCCTCCCAAGCGAGAACAGCAGACAATGCATCTGCCCACCACAATTAATTTGCCTCGTGCGGTGCACCCGTCCTGATCGGGAGCGGACACATTACACGTCGGACGGAAGAAGGAAGTGCAAACATGAAGTAGGAAGGCGGATCAAGTGGACTGGCTGCAGGCCCTCCCAGCGAATAACCAAACACAGCAGAACACATCGGTTCTTGAAGACAGAAGGCGCTTGAACATAGACTGGGATCCGGGAGCCCAGAAATTCCTACTTTCAGCGACCGACGGCTGCTGGCGCCAGGCGCGCGCGCGCTCCCAGCCTCTCGAGCTGTCTCCGAGAAGTCATGCAGACTACTGGCAGCGTTTGCCCAAGGCAGCTCCCCTGCGGGCAATATTCATATCCATATCCACTGCGTCTTGGACTTTCTTGGAAGGGGCGCCGCAAGGCCGAGGCGCACTGGATATGGATAAAAATCGAGCCTCTTGGAGGCAGATTATAATCCATATCCAGTGCGCCTCATGCTTCTTGGGAAGAGTGTCCGAAACTCCAAGACGCACTGGATGTGGATGCAGGCATTGCCCGCATCCCCGGCCCCTCGGCCAAGACATGCCCAGCAACGTGCGGAGGACATGCTGGCCCTGCGCTCCCGGATAATGCATCGCAGGTCGCAGGCGGAGGCCACATCCATGTCTCCCTGAAGACGAAGCCAGGACGAGGATAACATCGGGTGGGGATAAGAGAAGAATCTCTGGGATTCGGCGGCTGTGGAACATGTCTCGGGCGCTGCAGCCTTCTCAGAGCGTTCCGGAACGCTCTGAGATCGTTCCGGAACGTTGTGAAAAGGTCATATCCTCGTCCTAGCTAGCCCCGCCGGATCCCTCGATTTGGAATCCTGAAAAAAAATGACCCCCTGGGACTCTCGAAAATCCCTGATAGGCATCAGGGCCCTCGGGTCACACCTGGAAGTCTTTGAAAACATTAGGGCGTCTCTATAGAATACGAACAACTGCAAAGATATGGGCTTTCGGAGGTCCGCGCAGATCTGTTGGATCGGAGCTGGACCTCTCTCCCTGGCGCGCGAAGCGCGCCAATGGCGGCGCCAGGGGCGCCGACAGGGGGAGTCCAACGCCGATCCGAGTAACCCGTGCGGTCATCCCGACGTGTATCTTCATGCCTGCATAGATTCCCCTTTCCTGTACCTCTTCCTCGTCTCCTCTCCTCATTCCATCCTCCCCTTCACTGGTTGCTTCCATCCCCCGTCTCCTCCGTCCTGCCCCTCGTCCTCTAGAGGCGCCGCCACCAGAGTCCAGAGCAGCCCCGAGAACTACGCGCGGAGCTCGGAAAGCGCGCGTGTGTGTGTGTGTGTGTGTCGGTGTCTGTGTCTGTCTGTGTCTGTCTGTCTGTGTGTGTGTGTTTGTGTGTGTGTGTTCGTGCGCGCGTGCGTGTGTTATGCAGACGCTTGTTCCTTGATCATCTGCCCCGTCCCCCTACTATCCCTCCTCCACCTCCTCTCCCCCTCCTCCTCCCATTCCCCCTCCTCCTCTCCTCCCCCTCTTCCCTCGCCCTCTCCACTTCCTTGTTGTCTGCCCCTCCCCCTCTTCCTCCCGCCCCTCTTCCTCCTCCCCCTCTTCCTCCTGTTCCCTCCTCGTAGCGCCAAAAGCTGATGTGCATGGCTGTGTTTCTTCTTCGACCCCCCTCACCCTTGATTCGGCACCGAGCGCGGGGGGGAAGTGAGGAGGGGCGGGCCTTCTCAGAAGGCTCGGAGCCCCCCTGGCCCTCTGAGAAGTCGTCTCAGCCTCCCCCGAAGACAGAACGACACTTCTCAGAAGGCCCGCCGCCGCCCTTTCACACACTTCTCAGGCCTCCCCCGGCGACAGAACACACCCCTGGCTTCTGCGATGTCCCGCCGCCCGATGAGACGGCCGTCTCCCTCTCGCTTTCCCCCCTCGCTCGCCGCCGACTGAGGCTCCCGCTGCCCGCCAGGCGCGCCCGAGGCCTCCACGACGTTGGCGCCGCCGAGCGGGATCGCCAGGGACCGCCACGCGTGGCCGCCTGGCGGCGCGGGGGGGGAGGGACCAAGGGTCGAGGGAGGTGGAAAGGGGGGGGAGGAGGAGGAGGAGGAGGAGGAGGAGGAGGAGGAGGAGGAGGAGGAGGAGGAGTGAGGAGAAGGAGGAGGAGGAGGAAAGGAGGATCGCCTAGGGGGAGGGAGGAGGAGGAAGGAGGAGGAGGAGGAGGAGGAGGAGGAGGAGGAGGAGGAAAAGGAGGGGATCGCCTAGGGGGAGGAGGAGGAGGAGGAGGAGGAGGAGGAGGAGGAGGAGGAGGAGGAGGAGGAGGAGGAAAAGGAGGGGATCGAGAAAGAGGGGGGGAGGAGGTGGGAGGAGGAGGATCGATGAGGAGGAGGGGGAGGAGGTGAGCTAGGTGCGTTCGCGCCATCTTCGACATCCTATCTTTCCCACGAACCCCCTTCACATTGCTGCGTTTCTTCTCTATCCACCGACGCGTGCCGTAGCGGACCTGGAACTCTAAACAGGAGCCCGTCGTGTTATGCGCAATCGGAAGAACGGGAGCTGCGGTACCTTGGGTGAGGAGGTGGCGGATGAGCACGAGGATGGGCAGGAGGAACACTGAGGAGGATGAGGAATGAGGACGAGGACGAACAGCATCAGCAGGAGCTAGAGCAGCTAGAGTGGAAGGAGTGGGAGGAGCAAGCGGACCAGGGGAAGGCGGAGGCCGGGGAACGGCGGGGGCGGCGACGATGAACAAAAAAGACTCCGGTGAAACACAAGGTGGCCCGCGCTGGGGCGAGAACGCCAATCTGAGCAAAGCGGGGGCAACGCGCCGATTGGAGCATGAGGCCCGAGCAGAAGCGGGAACGCAAACTCGAGACACCCGAGACAAAGGGATCTCACCCATCGTAAGATACACACACGTTCGAAATCTGGCGTGCAACACACACGCGGGAGGGGTTAGCGGGCCAGCTTCCACAAGGGGTCAGGGGAGAGAGGAAAAAGGAGTCGGGGGAATCAGTCGAAGCCGGGCGTACGTTGTTCTGTTCGTCAGGCTCGCCGCTTCGTCGCAACCATGCGATCCGCCAACTCCGTCTTCGCGGATCTTGTCAGCTTAGACCTCGGCCTCCGAGAAGAAGGTGGCAATGGCCTGTCGCAGACCATGCTCACGTCATCTGCAACTCGGTGTGCCAGCCTGACACGCCAAGGCGCGAGTGGCAAACCGACTGACGCGCTGAATAACGTCTGCAACCGAGACAACCTCACGAGAATCGTGGCCTCCGAGGGGGTGGCTGCAATCGACTACCCCCCCTCCCGCCCCAAGGGGCCCCCAAGAGCCCCCCAAGAGGCCCCAGGGGAGCCCAAGACGCCGCCAAGGAGCCCCAAGAGACCCCCAAGAGGCCCCCAAGAGGCCCCTAGGAGGCCCCCAAGAGGCTTCAAATAGGCCCCATAGAGCGCTCGAGGGCCGGCGGAATGAGCGAAGCGATTAAATCCCGAAGGCCTCCACAGGTTTGTCCACCCCTGTGCACGGTTTGTCCACCCCTCTGCACAGGTGTAACCAAGAGCCGCAGCAGCTCCGGCTGTGGCCACGTCGAGGCCCCGCGCAGGTCCGCTGCGCATAGACGCAAACACAGGGCTCGGCATGACCAGCCGGAGGCGCGGGTGAGAGGAGGTACACACCCACAGCACGAAGAGATTACTGACAAAGCCCAGCCAAAGCTGAGTGAGCACACCCGCTACATCCCGATTTGCCCCCCACGCAACCTCCGCGTTCCAAAAAAAAAGTGGAGCGGCGGTGTCTGCCCCCTTAGGGGCGTTCGATTAAATAACCTCTGCAACCGAGACAGCGAGAAGGGGCGGGACGAAGCACACACACGAGGGCCGAGGGCCAAGAAGGCAGGCCACGACCCGAGCAGGCGGGGGTCTCTGTGCTTGCGCGTGGGGTTACATGTTTTTGTTTTTGTAAGGAACCCTAAATAAGGAACGGGGCCCCTATGTTCCATACGTCGAACTTCGATTTCGTATCGAAAACCTAAAGAAAATCCAAGACAAGCTGCGAAACACTTCAGGAACACGGAGCCCCTCCCCAACGAAAAGGGTTCCTTCTTCAGGGCCCCGACTGTACACTGTTACCTGGGGGGGAAGATTAAGTCGGGCCTGTCCCCCTACAGGGGGATTTTCGACGAAACAATTAAAACAATACCCCAAACATACTCCAAACATAATCCAAAAATAGCCTGGGGACTATTTTTTGAATATTTGTTTAACCAATTTGGGGTATGTTTGGGGTATTTTCTGTTTCTCGTCGAAAATCCCCCTGTAGGGGAACACGCCCTACAGAAGCGTGGGGTTACATTTTTTTGTTTCTGATTTTTTGCACGTGGGATCACAATGCTATGCCTGGGGGGAAGAGGAAGAGGGGCGCCTCAGCGCTTCCCAGGCACCAGTTTTGGTCTGTCTCTCTCGGTGCCGCCCTGTGCAGCGGGGCCCCCTGCAGACGCCCTCGTGGTCTCCAGAGGCCACCGTGGGACCACCGTGGGCCCCGTGCGACCCTTCGGGGGGCATCTTGGGGCGACACTGGGCTCCTCTGGACGTCCCCTTGGACGCCGTGAAGGCCGAGAAGTCGCAGATGCCACACACACATATACATATATATATATATATACATACATATATATATATATATATATATATATATATATATATCCGGAAAAGACTGGGACGTATCGTGCATCCCGGCGCCCAAACCGACGCTTTCCCCAAGGCCCAAACCGACGCCCCGCTCCACTCCCCACCCGACGCTGCGCCAGACTGCGAGGAGGACGGCGACGAGGGCGACGACGTTCCCTCCCCTACTGGAGGCTTCCTAGATGGGGTCCGAGTAGATTGGGTCGGAGGATCGGCGACGCATCGGCAACGTCGGCGACGCATCGGCGACGTCGGCATGGAGCATGCCAGGCTCCACATCGAGCCGCATCGCCGATGCATCGAAGGATGCGGTGCCAATCCCCGACCCCACCTGCTCCGACCCCATCTGCGAGGCCTCAACCCGCGACCCCTCGCCCCGACGACCCCCCCGACGACCCCCCACCCGACCCGGCGAGCCCCCACCCAGAACGACGCCCACGACGGGCACGGGCGACCGCCCCGCGCCCCCACACGACCCCTCGCCAGGACGGCCCGACACCCTGCCCGACTCCCCAGCCGACGCCTCTCCGAACGCCCCGCCCGACGCCCCGCCCCGCTCTCAACTTTGGACGCCCAAAGTGGGCACGACGGAAAAACTGGCACAACGCCCAACAACAAATGCTGCCCCAAACCGACGGTAGCCGCCGTTAGGCAGGCGGCTGCATTGTCTTCACTGGACAACGCCCGCGGCGGCGCGGACAGCGAGTCTTGTTCAGAACGAACAAGCACTCCTGTTGCGCATCGTGCCCATTCTTTCCGTGCCCATTCCCACCGTCCCGATCTGCCCGGCGCCTCGCCACACGGCCTCCCCCCGAGCCCGGCATCCTACTGCACCTGCCTCGGCTCCGAGTTCAGCGCTGCCCACACGGACGGCTCGGCGGCCCACAAGGACGCCATTCCGACCCACCCCGAGCATGCCCCAACGGACGACACGAGGCCTCTCCTTACGACGCTACCGACCACGACGACAACGACGACACGACGCCCCTTCACCACGACGGCGCGCATCCCCAGCACGACGCCCCTCCCCACGAACACCCTGCCCCACGCTCGGCCCTCCCACGACTGCTTACCACTAAGACCCAACGTCCTGCCCCACTCCCAACCCCACGCCCTGCACCACTGCTCCCCGCCGAACGCCGCGTCAGACGACCACCCCGCGCCCGACGCCCCACCCGGTGCCCCCGCCCGACCCTGCCCCCAACACGACAGACCCCCGACAGACCCTACCCTCGATCCCTGCCCCGCGATGCCCAAATCCCCGACGCCCTACCCCACGCCCCACGCCACGCCCCCAAGTGGATGACATCCGCCCTAGGGGACCTCGAGGCCCGCTGGACCCAACGCATCCTCGCCGTCGCCAGCACCACCGCCAGCACACACACACACACACACATCAACGACTTCCCCGGCACCAGCGTGCCATCGACGCCGAGGTCCTGAATCTCCACGACGAGCGCCGACGGTCCAATGTGGCCCAGCAACAACAGCTATATTATACTCGCGAGATGGAGGCGGAACTCCAGGCACTGGACCAGCTATCGGCCGACCTGACGCACACGACCCTGCACATGCCGCCCCACCTATCGGCCGACCTGACGCACACGACCCTGCACATGACGCCCCACCCAGCCATTTTTTTCTGACGCCCCTTCCGACCCATCCCCACGACAGGTACTCTTCACCGACGCCCTGCCAAACGCCCATACCCCGACGACGACGAACCGTCAACCAGCAGGCCTACAGTATGTGTTCAGCGCGTGCGATTCGCCGACGCCCCATAGACTGCACAAGCCACCCACGCACGCAGGGATGGATGGCTACCGAAGAAAGAGAACAGCTGCACCCTGCTGCGACGACCCCTCCTTCCCATTCCCCGTGCCCACCCGGCGCATGGGCAGCCGGCCCGTGGCACGGGCCAGGCTCATTCCTGAATCGCCACATTGACGAACTCATGCGAAGACCTCCCCACCCAACCACACCAGTCCCCACGCGCCCGACGACCTCCCCACGACCGCCACTCCACACCACCACCGACGGCAACACCTCCGGAGAACGCCAACTTCCGCAACGGCTACTCCATGTACCTGGACGCCAACGTCGTGAACACAGCCCTGAGGGGCCGGCACCCGCGCAGGCGGACTCCTCTACTCCTACACCAACGCACGCCTTGGACTTCGGTGGCGCCCTCTTATCCCTCGTCCGAAACACAGCCAAGCACGCCTGACCTTCCCCTGTATTTGTCCGCTCTGTCCGCCTGGGCCGCCCGCCGGGCTGGGCCGCGCGACACGGGCGCTAACGATCGCGGGCGGGCAGCCTAGTCATGCCCGACCCGCGCCGCGGCCGGGAGCCTTCCAACGGGCCCTCCACACGAGGCAGGGAGAGGCCTAGCCACGGGCTCCCCTCTCCCCGCTTTTCTCCCGCTGATCCTCTCCACCCCGCCCCAGCGCCGCGTGGGAGGCGGACGAAAGGGCAGCAGTCAGCGCACGGGGTGTGGGAGGACTGAAGGGCCGCGCTCGGCACAGGCCGCGCAAGGGAGAGTGCAGATCCCTTTGGTGGCCGTGGACCAGACGGCCGCGCAACCCAGGAGCCGCGCCGAGGGAGCCCTCGCTCCCGCTCCTCGGGGGAGAAGGGTTCCGCTCGGGCCACAACTTCTCGCCCCTCCCCCTCGACCACTTTGTCCTGCCTCTCCCTCTTCCCCCCCCCCTCCCGCGCCACACCACCGCGCCCAACATTGTTGCCCACGCACCCAGGGTCACTCCACCTCCCCCCCACCGAGCACACACGTCATTCCGCTGCGCCGCGTCCGCGCTGCACTGCACCTGGGATCCCCTCTTAGCCATCAGTCGGAAGAAAAAGGTATAGACATGAAGTGGGAAGGCGTTGAAAATAGACTGGGTTCCGTCCGCCCCCTTGGGAGGGCGGAAAAAGGTGAAGCCACTCGATGACTGAAGTAGGGAGGCACTTAGAGTAGATAGGAATATGGGAACCCGAAAATACCCACTTTTTCAACGACCGATTCGTACCTCTTCTGGACCTCCAGATCGGACAGGAGGGCGTTGGGCCTCGCTCCCGGACTGGCGAGCCGAGGTCGGCCCATCCACCCGGGCCTCACCCGGGGAGGGTGGGGCGCCGCTCGCTTTGTGGGCCCCGGAAACGGCAGGGCCGTTTTTTCACCGTTTCCAGAAAATGTCCATTGAAAATGGAAGCGGTAACAAAAACGGCGACCGGAAACGGCAAAAAAACGGCTCCAAGATCGGAGCTGGAGCCGGAACCTGTCAGAAAACGGCGACGGAACCGGTAAACAAACGGCGTCGGAACCGGCAACAAAAACGGCAAACGGAACCGGTAACAGAATGGCCCTGTCGTTTCCAGGGCCCACTAAGCCCGCTCGGGCCACTTCCGCACGAGTGCGTAACACCACGTTCACTGGCGCATACAGCCGCCCACAGCCTTCCCCCCCCCCCCCATTCAACCCCTCTCCGGGTGCAGTCCCGCCGCTCGGCAGCTCATGCCTCTCTCCTCCTCCTCCTCCTCCTCCTCCTCCTCCTCCTCCTCCTCCTCCTCCTCACCCTCCTCCTCACCCTCCTCCTCCTCCTCCTCCTCCTCCTCCTCCTCACCCTCCTCCTCCTCCTCTTCCTCCCCCTCCTCCTCCTCCTCCTCCCTCCTCCTCCTCTTCCTCCCCCTCCTCCTGCCCCTTGGCCTCCCCCTGGCCTCCCACGGCCTCCCCCCCCCATTCAACCCCTCTCCGGGTGCAGTCCCGCCGCTCGGCAGCTCGTGCCTCTCGCCCCTGCCCCTTGGCCTCCCCGTCCTCTCCGCCCCTCTCCGTAGGCGACCGCCCGCGGGGGGAGGGTTTTGAGGATCTCGCTTCGCAGGGAGGAACCCGTCCGCAGCTTCGAGCTTCTCGAGAAGCAGCATCGACGCGGCTCGAGGAGGAGGAGGACGAGGAGGAGGAGGAGGAGGAGGAGGAGGAGGAGGAGGAGGACAAGGAGGAGGAGGAGGAGGAGGAGGACGCCAGGACCGCCATCGCGGCCTCCCCGCGCGCGGCTCTGGCACTGGCCTCCGAGCGGGGCATAGCAGACCGAGGTGATCGACGAGGGCCGAGGAGGATCGATGACCCCTCCTCGATCACCTAGATCCTCGACCCTCCTCCTCCTCGATGCTCCTCGATCCTCGACCCAAATGGCGAGGGCATCTGCTGCCAGCTTGGCCCCCTGGCCGGCCTCTGGCCCCTCTCCGCGGCCTCCCCAGGGGGCCCCGTGGCCAGGGACGTCGCCTCGACCTTTCCGAGTGGGGAGGGGGAGGAGGTAGGAGGAGGAGAAGGAGGAGGAGGAGAGGAGGAGCGAGGAGGAGGACAGGAGGAGGAAGAGGAGGAGGAGGAGGGGGAGGGGGGGGATCATGGAGGTTCGGGGGTCGTCGATCGAGTGCATTTGGTTGGTTCTCGCTACACAGAACATATGTATGTATGTATGTATGTAGGTATGCATGCATGCATGCATGCATGCATGCATGCATGTATGTATGTATGTATGTATGCATATGTGTGAATATGCATATTCGTACAACAGTCTCTCCCTCACTCTCTAACTCCCTCCCTCACTCTCTCCCTCCCTCCCTCCCTGTCTGTATGTCTGTCTGTCTGTCCGCCTTCCTGTCTGTCTGTCTGTCTGTCTGTCTGTCTGCCTTCCTGTCTCTCTGTCTGTCCATTAATCTGTCTGCCTGCCTGCTCTCTGTCTCTGTGCTCCTGTGTCCCTCTGCCTCTGCTTCTCTGTGCCTGTGTCGGTGCTTGCCCCCCCCTCCTTCTCTCTCTCGCTGTCTCCCCTCCACTGCAGGGGCCTTGGGACACACAAATAAATAGACACAATGACAGGATTCCCCGTAGGTTCCAATATTTTCTGTGTTTATGCCCTCCCCCCACTTCCCATAGTTTCTTGTATTTTGGGGGAATCGACGATTCCTTGTTTCTGTATTTTTTCCCTCCTCCACGTCACCTGCAGAGCTCAGCCCAGGCACCCCGCACCTGCCGCCGCACGACTCCCCGAGTAGAGGGCCAAACATCCCCCCCCACAGTAACCACCCCGACACGCGAAGCCGTTTACGAAACGCCCCCACTGAAAGAATCGAACTGGGCAGGGCTGCTTAGTAAGTGCCCAAGGCCGTTTAGCAAACGCCAACTGCACCAAAGAAAAACTCCAATCAAATAATGGTTTCGCTGAGGAGATCGGCCGGGAACCCAGGAGCCCGGGAACCCGGGAACCCAGACTGCTACCAAAATCGGCGGGGAACTTTCGCCAAATCTTCCAACTTCTGCGAGGACCCCTGCAGTGCAAGCTGTGATTGGGGAACAGGGCAGGGCTGCCCAAGGCCTTTTAGCAAGCGCCAATTGTCCGGTCCGGGTGGTTCTCCTCCCTGGAACCGAACCTGGCTCTCTCCTGCCTCCCGCCCCGCCGCCTCTCCCTCGGGAGGGGCCCAGGGAGGCACAAACTAGTCTGCACGACATCCAGGACTGCCCATCTGTGGCAGCATGTCCTTGGTCCACCCTCCTCCCTGCTAACTCCCCACAGCACCAAATAGTTTCAAAGAGATCAACGTTCATGTGTGCTTGTGTCTACATTGGGGGCCACCAAAAGGTACCGATACTGTTACTCCCCAGACCTCTTCTGGGGTGCGTTCTGACCAGAGGCGAATCCAGCGGTGGTCACGACGGAGGCCCAGGAGGCCCCCCAAAAGGGGGAAATGAGGGGGGGGTAGAGGTATGTGCAGCTTTTCCTCCTCTGATGCTTTCTTCCTTCCTGACGCTCGAGGAGGCCGCGTAGGCGGTCCGGCGCTGGTCGCGCTGCCGCAAGGAACCTGCCGAATGTGCCAGGATTAAGTCGGGCCTGTCCCGCGACAGGGGGGCATTCAAAAATAATAGAAACAAATCATGGTGATGATTGTCATGTATGATTGCGGCATCTTTGGAGTTTTCCATCTTTCGCCCCAACTCCCCCTGTATGGGGGACAGGCCCGACCTAATTCCAGGATCCTTTTGTGGCAGGCCAGCCGCACGGGGGGCCCCGCGTGGGCAACGCGCACGCCGCGGGGCCGCCTCGAAGAACCTCGCGGGCGGGGCGCGCCTCTCACAGGGTGCTGAGAACCCAGACGCGATCGCGTCGAAAAAAATCAGAACATAAGGTTTTTGGCGATGTTCGTCCCCGGGAGGCCTTCGCCAGACTTCGGGACCGTCAGAAAACGAGTCAGGACGAAAAGCTGGTCCCCGGGCAAAGGGTCGGGACTTCCAGGAACGCCGCCCTGAAAATTATTCCGACGGAAGGAAGGACCCCACGTGAGAATATGTTTAGATTGCCTTTTATCCTTTTCCTCCTCGCCCTGACGGGCCCTCCCCTCTCGCCAGCTGTTTTGCCCTCGCCTACTCCCCCTCCTTCTAATTATCCCCGTCCTCCTTCTCCACTTCCTCCTCATCATCACCCCCTCCCTACCCATTCCCCGTCCTCGTCCTTCCCCTACTTCTTCTCCGCGCGCTCCTCCCCTTCCCCCTGGTCGGGGCAAGCAAATCGATTTTCCTCTGCGCCGTCGCCGCCGCGGCCAGAACGCGCGCATTCCCCGACGGCTGGTTCGCGAAGCCTTTGGGGCAACACCGAGGGCCGCTGGGGCAGGCGGTCGGGACAGCCCCGCGGGCCAAGCCCTTGGGACAACCCCGCGGGCTTCTAGCGGGGCGCAGCCGCGCTCAGGCGGAGGCAGCATGAACCCAAGCTCTGCGGCGAGCTGCTCGGCCTCATCCCTGGACGTCCCCGCTCTCTTGTCGAACTCCAGGAGCGCCTTCCAGCCCCCGCTCCAAAAACTCGCGCGAGGGCGGCCGCAGGATCAGCATGTTCCGCATGCACGCGGCGCGGGAGAGCATGACGTAGAGGTGCAGCCACCACTGGGCGTCCGACGTGCCCGCGCGGCCAACGTCCTCGTCCGTCGCGCAGTCGGTGGTGACGCCCTTGCGGAGCGTCTGGCCCTGCGACAGCGTGGAGGGGAGGCAGGGCGCGTGAGTCAGCGTGGACCCCGAGCGGCGCGCGGCGTGCGACCCCGAGCTCTGCCACGTGAGCTCCTGCTCGCTGGGCCTGAACATCAGCAAGCTCCGAGCCCGCGCCTCGGCCTGGCCGTCGTCGTCGGATCTTCGGTTCCCTGTCGCAACAAATTTGCGACAGGGCGCCGAAGACGATGGGGGTGAAGAGGATGAGGAGGGTTCTCTGCTGCTGCGCCAGCTCTAGCGAGGCTGCGCCAGGCTGCGCTGACCCCACGCTTCCGGCGTCGCGACCACGTCGCGGCCCAACAAGCAGGAGCGCAAGCGGCTGCAACGCTTGACTTGCCCCCTGGTGGCCGCCAAGCGCGCCGCCACGGGGCGAAGGTGCCCGCCGCGCGCTCGGCGAGCCTCGAGGATCAGGCTGCTACGCTCGGCAAGGGCGGCAAGGGGCAGGCGGGGGGCAACGGCCCAAACGCGGGGGCGAGGGCCGCTGGGAAGGGCGAGAGCGCGGGCGCCCAGGGCGCCCGTGCCAACGCCGGCGCCACCGCGGGCACCGATCACAGCAAGGGCGGCGACGGCGCGGAGAAGAAGGGCAAGGGCGCCGACCACGGCAAGGGCGGCGGGAAGGGTTAGTGCAAGGGCAAGTGCCTCTTCCCGCCTGAGCAGCTGCCCGCGGAGGACTCCGGGCGAGCGGCCGCGGCTGCTCAGAAGGAAGAGCGAACGGGCTGGGCATGGAAACTTGCCTCGCCATTTATCATAGTTTTCGCGTCGTTTGCCTTGCGTTTGCTGTGCATGGCTCGCAATGCTTGCGTTCCTTGCGTTGCTTGCTGTTCTGCGTTGCGCTGGAAGTTTCTGTGATCAGCGCGGTCGACATAAAAGGAGTACGGGGTCCTCCTCAGCGCGATCACGTTCACGAGCCAGCGCACGAAGAAGCCGGGAGCTAAGGCCATCGGTGGCAGAATCTGAGTTCCAGGTTTCCACGCGCGTAGCAGCGCCAGATGGCGCCGCGGGTGCCCTTGATTCCCAGCCATCCTGTGGTGTTGGGTCCTCGTTTTGAAGAGACGGTCCCCGCGTTCTCCCCTCCTCTCCTCTCCTCCTCTGCCCCCTCCTCCCTCCTCCCCTTCCGCGTCAACCACACCCAACTTCGGCACACCCCTCACACGCTCCATGGCCCCATACGAGCTCCGCCGAAGGCCCCACTGCTGCCGCCCGCACGCGTCACCCACACCCACTTCGGCACACCCCTCACACGTTTCGTGGCCCCATAAGAGCTCCGCCGAGGGCCCCAGTGCTGCCGCCCGCATGCGTCACCCAGACCAAATTCGGCACACCCTTCACACGATTCGTGGCCCCATAGGAGCTTCGCCGAAGGCCCCACTGCTGCCGCCCGCATGCGTCACCCCCACCCAATTCGGCACACCCCATCACACGTTTCGTGGCCCCATACGAGTTCCGCCGAAGGCCCCACTGCTGCCGCCCGCACGCGTCACCCACACCCAATTCGGCACACCCCTCACACGTTTCGTGGCCCCATCGGAGCTCCGCCGCAGGCCCCACTGTTGCCGCCCGCGCGCGTCACGCACACTGAATTCGGCACACCCCTCACACGCTTCGTGGCCCCATAAGAGCTCCGCCGAAGGCCCCAGTGCTGCCGCCCGCATGCGTCACCCACACCCAATTCGGCACACCCCTCACACGCTTCGTGGCCTCATAGGAGCTCCGCCGAAGGCCCCAGTGCTGCCGCCCGCATGCACACGTTTCGTGGCCCCATAGGAGCTCCGCCGAAGGCCCCAGTGCTGCCGCCCGCATGCGTCACCCCCACCCAATTCGGCACACCCCTCACACGCTCCGTGGCCCCATAGGAGCTCCGCCGAAGGCCCCAGTGTCTGCGTTAGCATGCGCCCGCAGCACCCAATTCGGCACACCCCTCACACGTTTCGTGGCCCCATAGAAAGCTCCGCCGAAGGCCCCAGTGCTGCCGCCCGCATGCGTCTCGCACACCCAATTCGGCACACCCCTCACACGCATCGTGGCCCCATAAGGAGCTCCGCCGAAGGCCCCAGTGCTGCCGCCCGCATGCGCCCCGCACGCCCAACTCGGCACAACACTCACACGTTTCGGGCCCCCCCTAGGGAACTTTACCGAAGGCCCCAGTGCTGCCGCCCGCATGCGTCACGCACACCCACTTCCGCACACCCCTCACACGTTTCGTGGCCCCATTAGGAGCTCCGCCGAAGGCCCCAGTGCTGCCGCCCGCGTGCGTCACGCGCACCCAATTCGGCACACCCCTCAAACGCTTCGTGGTCCCATAGGAGCTCCGCCGAAGGCCCCAGTGTTGCCGCCCGCATGCGTCACGCACGCCCAATTCGGCGCACCCCTCACACGTTTCGTGGTCCCACAGGAGCTCCGCCGAAGGCCCCAGTGCTGCCGCAAGCACGTTTCGCCCACACCCAATTCGGCGCACCCCTCACACGTTTCCTGGCCCCATAGGGAATTCCGCCGAAGGCCCCAGTGCTGCCGCCCGCGTGCGTCACGCACACCCAATTCGGCACACCCCTCACACGCTTCGTGGCCCCATACGGAGCTCCGCCGAAGGCCCCAGTGCTGCCGCCCGCATGCGTCACGCACACCCAACTCCGCACACCCCTCACACGCTTCGTGGCCCCATAGGGAGCTCCGCCGAAGGCCCCAGTGCTGCCGCCCGCATGCGTCACGCACACCCTATTCGGCACACCCCTCACACGTTTCGTGGCCCCAAAGGGAGATCCACCGAAAGTCCCGGTGGGTGTGCCCGCATGCGTTCCGCAATTTCATTTCGGCACACCCCTCACACGTTCCGGGGCCCCCTAGGGAGCTCCGCCGAAGGCCCCAGTGCTGCCGCCCGCATGCGTCCCGCACACCCATTTCGGCACACCCCTCACGCGTGTCGTGGCCCCATAGGGAGCTCCGCCGAAGGTCCCAGTGTGTGTGCCCGCATGCGTCCCGCACACCCATTTCGGTATGCTCTTCACACGCTTCGTGGCCCCATAGGGAGCTCCGCCGAAGGCCCCAGTGCTGCCGCCCGCATGCGTCCCGCACACCCATTTCGGCACACCCCTCACGCGTTTCGTGACCCCTCACACGTTTCGTGGCCCCATAAGGAGCTCCACCGAAGGCCCCAGTGGGTGTGCCCGCATGCGTCCCGCACACCCATTTCGGCACACCCCTCGCACGTTTCGTGGCCCCGTAAGGGGCTCCGCCGCAGGTCCCAGTGGGTGTGCCCGCATGCGCCCCGCACGCCCATTTCGGCACACCCCTCGCACGTTTCGTGGCCCCATAGGGAGCTCCACCGAAGGTCCCAGTGGGCGTGCCCGCGCGAGTCCCGCGCACCCATTCCGGCACACTCCTCACACGTTTCGTGGCCCCACAGGGAGCGCCACCGAAGAAGATATTCACAATTGCGGTATTCACAATTGCATATGGTTGGGTCCTTCGCCGGGATAATTTGTCTTCGTTTTGAGGAGCCGCCCACGCGCGCCTCGCGCCCTATTCCGCGGGCAGCAGCTCGGGCGGGAAAAGGTATTTGCCCTTGCCCGTGCCCTTTTCCGCCGCCCTTGCTGTGTGCGGTGCCCTTGTTCTTCTTCTCCGCGCCGTCGCCGCCCTTGCTGTGATCGGTGCTGGCGGCGGCGCATGCGTTGGCACGGGCGCCTTGGACGCCAGCGCTCTCGCCCTTCCTAGCGGCCCTCGCCCTCGCGTCTGGGCCGTGGCCCCCCGCCTGCCCCTGCCGCCCTTGCCGAGCGTAGCAGCCTCATCCTCGAGGCTCGCCGAGCGCGCGGCGGGCGCCTTCGCCTCGTGGGCGGCGCGCTTCGCGGCCACCAGGGGGCAAGTCCAGCAGCGCACTCGTTTGCGTTCCTGCTTGTTGGGCTGCGACATGGCCGCGGCGCCGGAAGCGCTGGGTCAGCGCAGCCTGGCGCAGCCTCGCCAAAGCTGGCGCAGCAGCAGAGAACCCTCCTCATCCTCATCGTCATCGGCGCCCAGTCGCAAATTTGTTGCGACAGGGAGCCGAGGACGCCGACGACGACGGCCAGGCCGAGGCGCGGGCTCGGAGCTTGCTGATGTTCAGGCCAAGCGAGCAGGAGCTCACGTGGCAGAGCTCGGGGTCGCACGCCGCGCGCCGCTCGGGGTTCCCACTGACTCACGCGTCCTACCTCACCTCCACGCTGTCGCAGGGCCAGACGCTCCGCAGGGGCGTCACCACCGACTGCGCGACGGACGAGGACGCTGGCCGCACGGGCATGTGGGACGACCAATGGTGGCTGCACCTCTACGTCATGCTCTCCCGCGCCACGTGCATGCGGAGCATGCTGATCCTGCGGCCGCCCTCGCGCGAGTTTCTGGAGCGCGGGCCGCCGGCTTCCTTGCGGAAGGCGCTCCTGGAGTTCGACAAGAGAGCGGGAACGTCCAGGGAGGAGGCCGAGCAGCTCGCCGCAGAGCTTGGGTTCATGCCGCCTCCCGTCTGAGCGCGGCTGCGCCCCGCTCGAAGCCTGCGGGGTTGTTCCAACGGCTCGGCCCGCGGGGCTGTCCCGACCGCCTGCCCCCGCGCCCCAGCGGCCCTCGGGGTTGTCCCAGAGGCTTCGCGAACCAGCCGTCGGGGAATGCGCGCGCTTTGGCCGCGGCGGCGACGGCGCCGAGGAACATCGATTTGCTTGCCCCGACCAGGGGGAAGGGGAGGCGTGCGCGGAGAAGATGCAGGGGAAGGAGGAGGAGGAGGAGGAGGGGTAGGGAGGGGAAGGGGTAGGGGAAGACGAGGACGGGGAAGGGGTAGGGAGGGGGTGATGATGAGGAAGTGGAGAAGGAGGAGGAGGAGGAGGAGGAGGAGGAGGAGGAGGAGGAGGAGGAGAAATAGAAGGAAGGGGGGTAGGTGAGGGCAGAACGGCGGGCGAGAGGAGAGTGTCCGTCAGGGCGAGGAAGAAAAAGGGTAAGGGCAAGCTAAACACATTCTCATGTGGGGTCCTCCCGTCGGAATAATTACAAGTTGCCGATGACCCGCTCGGATTACCAACGTGAAGTGCGGGACCCATTGGGAATGGGCTCCCGCTTGAGACTTCCTCACACTTCACTCACAGACGAGGCTCCCGCTTGATACTTCCTCCAAATTCAAGCCTGGGGAGCCCAAAAGTGACGACAGTTACAGGTTGCCGATGACCCGCTCGGATTACCAACATGAAGCGCGGGACCCATAGGGAGGGGGCTTCCGCCTGAGACTTCCTCACAATTCACTCACAGTCGAGGCTCCCGCTTGATGCTTCCTCCTCCGAATTCAAACCCGAGGAGCCCAAAAGCGACGACACTTACAGGTTAACGATGACCCGCTCGGATTACCAACATGAAGTGCGGGACCCATAAGGAATGGGCTCCCGCCTGAGACTTCCTCACACTTCACTCACAGACGAGGCTCCCGCTTGATACTTCCTCCAAATTCAAGCCTGGGGAGCCCAAAAGTGACGACGGTCACAGGTTGCCGATGACCCGCTCGGATTACCAACATGAAACGCGGGACCCATAGGGAGGGGGATCCCGCCTGAGACTTCCTCACAATTCACTCACAGACGAGGCTCGCGCTTGATACTTCCTCCAAGTTCAGGCCTGAGGAACCCAAAAATGACAACACTTACAGGTTGCCGATGACACGCTCGGATTACCAACATGAAGTGCGGGATCCATAGGGGGGGGGGGGCTCCGGCCTGAGACTTCCTCGGGTGACGTAAGCGAGTGACGGTGATGAGTGAGTGAGTGAGTGAGTGAGTGAGTGAGTGGGTGGGTGGGTGGGTGGGTGGGTGAGTGATGATGATGATGAGTGGTGATGAGTGCGATGATAATGGTGATGATGCTGATGATGATGATGATGATGATGATGATGATGATGATGATGATGATGATGATGATGATGATGATGGGTGGTGGTGATGATGATGATGATGATGAGAGGGAGAGTGAGGGAGAGGGGGGTGAGGAGGAGATCCTGCGAGGAGGGTGTCCAGAGAACAGAAGAAGCCCACTTAGGATGTGGGGACAAAATCAGGACGTCGCACGTCCGGAACTGGAGGCCACGACTCCACAGAGGCGCGGGGGTTTAGGGTTTAGGGTTTAGGTTTTGGGTTTAGGGTTTAATCCTGGCGTCGCAGTTCGCTCACTCTGGGCGGCTTCGCCCAGCTGAGGGCCCCGGGGCCATCGCAGCTCGATCCGGCAGGAAACGTGCCGCGAAGGGCTGGATCCAGGGTTTCGCGATGTGTCGCGGTGCTGCTGTGTTCGCAACGTCGGATCTGATGGAGGGACAGTGGGGAGGCCAGGGGAAGGAGGACGAGAGGCAGCGGAGAAAGGGGGACAGGAGGCGGATGAGCATGACACGGAGCAGGACGCAGCGAAAATGGGATGATGATGATGATGATGATGATGATGCTGATTATGATGATGTTGATCATGATGCACATGATAATGGCGATGATGATGAGATTGAGGATGAGGATGCGGAAGATACGGATGATGCTCATGATACTGATGATGATGATGATGGTGGTGGTGATGATGATTATGCTGATTATGATGATGATGATAATGATGGTTATGAGGATGATGATGATGATGCTAATGATGATGATGATGATGATGCTGATGATGATGATGATGATGATGATTATGTGATGATCATAATGATGCTGATGCTGATTATGATGATGATGATGCACATGATAATGGTGATGATGAAGATATTGCGGATGAGGATGGGGATGATACGGATGATGCTCATGATACTGATGATGATGATGACGATGGTGGTGGTGGTGGTGGTGATGAGGATTCTGATGATAATGGTGAGAATGATGATAACGATGATAATGATGTTGATGATGATAATGATGATAATGATGTTGATGATGATGATGCTGATGATGCTGATGATGCTGATGATGATGAATATGATGATGATGATGATGATGATGATGATGATGATGATGATGATGATGATGAAGATGGTGATGATGATGATGATGATGATGATGATGATGATGATGATGATGATGATGATGATGATGATGATGATGATGATGATGATGATGATGATGATGATGCGCGGCTCCCTGGATGGCAAGCGCTGCTGACCTCCAGGCCACACTCACTGAGAGTGCACGACGCGGCCCTCGGGGACGAACTTGGGCAGCGGCCGCGGCGGCCCAGCGCGGGCCCGTCCGTCAGCGCCCAGCTTCCATGCCCTCAGGCGGCGGCGCGCGATACCGCGGCTCCTCGGCCGCTGGCGCGTCTGGCTGGGCACCAGCGGCTGGGGTTCGGTCGAGCCTGTCCCCCTACAGGGGGATCTTGGACGAAACATAAACCATACCCCCAACATGCTCAAAACATATGTAACCAATTTTTAAAAAATATCCCCTGACTATGTTTTGACTATTTTTTGAGATTCCTCCTGTAGAGGGACGGGCCCGACTTAAGGCTGGGGCCGACGACTCTCCGCCGCCCCTCTCGTGGGGCGGGGGCTCCCTCGCAGCCGTTTCGGGGCCTCGGCCGGGCGGCCCGCAGCACCGCGGCAGCCGATGGAGGCGCGCAGCTCCACGACGCGCGCGCCCTCGACGAAGCAGCCGCAGGCGGTGCAGTAGACGATGCCGCCCGTCCCCCCCTCCTCCTGCCCTCCTCCTCCTCCTCCTCCTCCTCCTCCTCCTCCTCCTCCCTCCTCCTCCTCCTCCTCCTCCCCTCCTCCTCCTCCTCCCCCTCCTCCTCCTCCTCCTCCTCCTTCCTCTCCTTCCTCCTCCTCCTCCTCCTCTTCCTCCTCCAGAGGCGGTGGGTGGAGTGGAGGGCCGCGCTCCAACATCGCGGCTGCGCCGCACTCGCCTGCTGCGCACCGCGCGGCGCCTCCGCCAGGCCCGCGGCTGTACGCTTGCGCCTGCGCTCACGCCAGTGCCTGGGCCAGCGTCATCGCCCAGGCCCGCGCTCGCGGCCCTCCTGAGCGCCACCGCAGCAGCATTGGCACCTCCAGGGGGACCGCGACCAAGGCTCACGCCCGCAGCCGCCGGCGGACCGCCAGCTGCGGTGGTCCGATCTCCGCCGTCACGCCCCCGCTCATGGTGAGGCCCGCCTTGGTCGCCTCCCCCGCGAGCAAATGCACAGGACGCTGCAGCCACTGCCGCCGCGGCGCACCGTGCTGCCCCCGCCTGCTCCTGTGCAGCGCGCCGTGCACCGCTTGTCCAGTGGAACTCGCCGCCCGACGAACCGCCCTGCTCGTCGCCCCCGTGATCGCCAGCGGCGGTGTCGGCCAGGCAGGCTGCCGCGCGCTTTGCTGGCAAGATCGACGGCTCGCCGGGCGCCGGGTTGCCAGACGGCGGCTCCAGCAACCACCCGCGCGAGGCCGCCGAGGCAGCCGGGCAGGCTGCAGGACGGCGGCTCTGGGCCAGGCCGCTGGGCAGGCTGCCGCGCGCTCTGTTGGCGCGATCGACGGCTCTCCCAGCGCCGGCTTGCCAGACGGACACTCCGACAATCGCCTGCGCGAGGGCGCCGAGGCAGCCAGGCAGGCTGCCACATGACGATGGTGATGATGATGCTGCTGATGATGATGATGCTGCTGATGATGATGAGGATGAGGATGATAATGATGTTGGTGATGATGCTGCTGCTGACGATGATGGTGGTGATCATGCTCCTGATGATGATGATGATGATGATGATGATGATGATGATGATGCTGATGATGATGATGGTGATGCTGATGGAGATGATGAATGTTGATGGCGGTGCTGATTGATGCTGCTGAAGCTGATGACAACGATGATGATGTTGCTGCTGATGATGAAGATAATGACAACGCTGCTGCTGATGCAGATGCTGATGGGGATGATGATGCTGGCGATGATGATGATGATGATGATGATGATGATGATGATGCAGATGATGATGATGATGCTGATGATGATGAGGATGATGATGACGATTATGCTGGTGATGATGGTGACGGTGATGATGATGACGATTATGATGATGATGATGATGATGATGATGATGATGATGCCGAGGTTGCTGTTGTGCGTGATGACGCTGATGCTGACGCTGATGCTACGGGCGATACGAATGCTGATGCGGATGCTGATAATGATGATGCTGCTGCTGCTGATGCTGGCGATGTTGATGTTGATGATGATGACGATGATGCTGCTGCTGCTAATGATGAGGATAATGAAGATGATGTGGAGTTTTTTTTTTTTTTTGCATGGGACCACGCTGCAGCCCACGTACACCCCACAGGGAGGGCGAGGCCCTGAGGGGGAAGCCGCCGACCACTGAGGACGGACGGCCCTGAAAGACCCGCGAGGGGTGGGTGTGCCTGGGCGCTCCGCGAGACCAGGCAACAGAGACCCACCCCAGGGTGGCCCCTCACAGGCACGCAGGGCCCAAGGGAGCCCTGCTACACCTGGACGGGGGCCGACGGCGCGCCAGGCACAGGTGCCGCCACCCGCTTTGGGGAAAGAAAAAGAAGGCCCGAGGTGACAGCCAAAAGGACCGCCCAAATTAGGCGGAGGCGACACCAGCAGCGCCACTTGCCCACGACTGCACAAGGGGACAAGCGGCGCACGGGCAGGTGATGGGAGAGGGCTCAACCCCTACCAAACACCGAAACGAAAAAGTGGGCGGAGCCCAAGGACAGCGCAGCCTACACGAACGCGCACGTGCACGCACACGCCCGACCTAGCCTGCGCAGAGCGAGGGCCGAGGAAAGCCCAACGCCCCACTGCATCACACAACGCACCTTCCCCCACAATTGGGGTGCCTGGCATGCGTGCGACACGGACGGCCTAGTATCGGCAAAGTATGCTGGACAACAAAAAGGACGACGAGGCCTGTCCCAGGTGCTGCTGCGCCTGGACGACAGGACCTCGCCCCAGATGTACGACCGATAAAAGACAAAAAAAAACAGGCAAAAGCACAAAGCCACCCACAAAAGGACGGCGGGCCTCCAGCCCCTGGTGCAGCCAGCGCCAGGACGACTGGAAGCCGCACCCCAGATGTGGGGGACAGCCAAGGGGCTGAAATGTGCCAGCCAACAAGCGAGCCGCTGCAGCTGCTTGAAGAAACTAATTGGCAGGGAAGATTTAACGTGTGACCGTCCGCACGTGGCAGACGTGCCTAGCCAGCCAAGCTGGCAGAAGTCCTGACAAATTTTCGACAAGCATCCAGCGCAACATGGGGAGGAGGAAAGACGATGTCGTCGCCGCAGGCGACATGCGCAAAAACAACGTGCCTGAGACTGCCCGCTGTACCGCTGTCGCCACAGAGCCAATACCCCGTGGCCGCGCAACAGCAAGGCGAGGGCCGTGCAACGGCAGTGGTAAGAAAGTGACTGCATCACACACCCAGAGCAAAGGCACTATTAAAGCTGACAGAAAGTATTGACATCCACCTGAACTCCTGGTTTATTGTACGACGGGTGGAGGCCCTTTTGGAGGCGCCTCCACGGATTGCAATGTGAGGCTCGTTTAGAAGGCTCACATTTCTTGCCTAGGCGATCCAGTCGGCCCCCAGACGTGTAATAACCGCATTTGTGGCAGATGCAAACGAAACTACCATCCGAACAATCAATGAGCACACATCTATGCCCCAGGTCACGCAGCACTGACGGGTGCACATGCAAAGCGAGGGAGCAGGACCCACCAGGCGGTTCGACACCGAACGAGCCCCGACGACCTCGCAAGCACGTAGCACATTGCCAATAGGAGCCTACCCAGTGCCATTCGTGTGACGGTTTAGCGGGCGCCTGCTCTTTAGCAGGAGGCTTGGTGCGCACTATATCATCACCCAAGTCTAATCTAGGCCACAGAGACATAAGTCGAGCACCCAAACGTCCTACAGCACGGGCCACGGCCACGGAAAGATCCAGGCCCTCAAGAAGCTCAGGCGACGGGGCAGGATGCAAGGATGCCGCAACCTTGGCCGAGGCGTCAGCCCAACCATTGCCTTGCCTTAAATAGCGGTCCCAATCATCGACCGCTTCATCAACAGCAAGATGGGCTTTCACTTTGGACACCGTGACTTTATGTAGGTGTGGGCGAGCAAACTGAGCCACACCAGCGAACAAATACCTGGCCGAAATCTGTTCAATCCATGGCATCCTGAAAAAGTTCACAACGTTCAAACAGTCCGAAAAAATTTCACACTGGCCTGTGCTCCACTGAATGGCGACAGACATAGCAAAAAACTCGGCAGCTTGCGGAGTCTGGGGGCATGGCCCCCAAACTGGTCCACGAACTCTAACTAATTCAAGCCCAGTCTCTCTGTCAACCAAAGTGAAGGCCCAACCAGCTCTGTTCAGTTCGTTCACAATGCAACGGGAACACGACCCATCCACGAACATGTCTCCCGCGAACACAGTATCCAGGTCCCCAATAACACCTTGGGCCCAGTCCACCTGAATACCACCTTCATCCAAAGGAGAAGGACAAACATCACCAGGGTGAGGAAACACACCGAAGACAGCCAAGTTGTCGTCCACCTGGCTGGCCCACTCCTGGATCTTAATAGGCACAATCGAGTTCCTTAGTTCGACTACATCAGGGCACTGGCAATCCCACAATCTATGGCGGAGCGTATCAGGCGCCTCACCACACAGCGGGCACAGCACGTTCTGCAGCTGGTAGCCTAAGTCAGCCGCACGCGTACGAGTGTACACCGCGTTGCAAAAAAGAGCCCTCAGACAGCCTTTTTCAAAGGCCGAAAACTTCGTGCTACGAAGATAACTAAGGACCCCATCAGTGCAAGCACGCCCAGACATGTTCAGACGAGCCCCCAGGTCCCACTCGAGCCCTCTCACAACAGCTTTGCGAAGCAAGTTCTTAATCAAGGTAGGCGAGAACTCCGTCAGTTTGACCTCCTCCCCCTTGTCAGTCCTAAAAACAGCGAAAGAAAGGCATGGACCAGGAAATCCTCTCACACGATTTTCTCAACGCCGTGATCGGTCCCGAGACCGACCGCCACAAAGGGGAGTCTCCCGCGAAACCAAAATCCCACGCCTCCCTGAGTTCTGGGAGCGAGAGACAGTGAGGGTAGGTCCGATGGTGCGCAATCCAGATTTCCTTCGACCATCTGACAATCGGAGCGACCGACGCATACCAGCAGGGCTCGCCATACGAGAGAAGAAGAGCCGTCAGCGATCGTCCAGACGCTGAAGGTTGCAACACAGAAGCCGCCTGGCGCCTTAACTTCAACAGCTCAAAGTCACTCACACCAAAAATTTCGGACCCGAACAGCTCCGAAGCCAAAGCCCCCGAGGCAAAAACGCTTTTGGTCACACGGGTCCCAACCAAAGGCCTCAAGCGGGCCAAACGCGAAACAAAACCACGAGCTTTATGCTCGCGCTTCTTTTGCTTCGAGCTCCTCCCCGCAACGCGCCTCGGGCGACCCACACAATCATCAACCCCGAGGTTCGCCGCAGAACTGACTAAGGGGCCAGCCAGGCCTCCTAATGCCTGAGCGAGGTCACGCCCAAGCGCCTTAGAGGAAGCGATCAAGGATCTCTTTCCCACATCTTGACTCACCTTAGCTCCGATCCCCTCCTCCAGAATCGAAATCAAAGCTCTGACCACCGGTGGCAGATGCTCCACAACATATCGCCGCGACCCCGTAGCACTAAGGCCAGAGTCGTCAATATACAGCTTAAAATGAACCTGCGGCGGAATGTACAACTGGTCGAGGGAAGCGATCGAGTACACTCTGATCAAAGTGGTGGCAAACGTACACCCCGCGATGATGCCACCAGCGGCCCAGTAGGGCCCATCAACAAACCCGTTCAACACAAAAAACCGAGCCTGAAGATACATCGAAATCGCGAGCCGAGCGATCGCGAGGGGAAAATTCACCTGCTTACAACGCCACAGGAGCAGCTTGAGATCGATAGTCTCATAGTATTTGTAAAGATCGAGCAGGACGGTGGCCGCTTCATCCTTGCTCAATGTCGAGGCCTCCGCACGAACCGCCTGTCTCCAGACCACATCCTGGGCCCCCTCGAACGGACCAGCCGCGAAAAAACTCCGAGCGTTTTTGAACTCCCACTCTTGGGCCAGGGGCCTCCGCACCTTACCACAAACACGGTAAAGCGCACAAAAATTCCCAATCGGGCGAAAACCCGAAGCAGGTTTCGGGATCAACGTGAGGAGAGTGATGGCCACCTGCCTCGGTATTAACGCCGTGGACTCCATCACAGCAAACAAACCAGACAAAATACTGAGCAACTCATCACTCATGAAAGAGAAATGCCTCATGTGAAATCCGTCGACGCTGACAGAAGTGTTGACTTTGAAACGCCTAGAAAAATCACGAATCGCTTCAACAGGAACCCCAGGAAGATCAGGGGCAAGTTCACCGACATGGAACCAGGGACCTCCACCAGCATCACCCCAGAGGTCGGAAAAACGTTTCGACTCCGCTTGGAGCAACGACAAGGGGTCCGCCACCACCACTCCGTCCAAGGAAAGGGTAGTGGTGGGGACCCATGGCGTCGCTCCTTTGGAAACGGTGTGAACCCTGCGGGCTCCCCGATTCGCCTTAAACAGTAACCAATCCTTGAACTCCTTCCTGGCACGCTTCCTAGAAGCAGCTTCGATAAACACGAGCATGTCTCGGCACAGCTCATGAAGGTGCTGAAAAAAATCCAGCATAGGGCCATCTGCTGGCTCGTACATCGGGAGCTCGCGGACGAACTCGTCCAGCGCAGACCTAAAATTCTCCATCTGGCCAAGATCATTGGCGCACTGAGCTGGCGGCTGCTCCAGGCGCTCGAGCACCCGTCCTATGCCAGCCTGGTCACCCTTGGTCCAGCAGCACTCGAACTCTCCAAAGAGATTGGTCAGCCACCTAGCAGCAAACAGAGAACCATCACCTTTGCCAGAGTCCTTGGACAACACCGGCCGCCAGCACATTTGGGGGGGCTTACCTCGAGAACCCCAAACGGGAAGGACCTTACCCGTGGCAGCGGACACCTCCGCTCGGCAGCATTGGCCCAGTGCTTATAGACCAAGTCGACCGCGTCCTGCACTCTTTCGAAATCCCCCACAGTCGCCGCTATACGAGCCGAGTCCAGCACATCGTGCAACCACAAAGGAGGCACGCAAGTGGGGACGAGACACAAAGGCGGGAGAGGCGCCGTGGGCAACGGAGGGGGTTTCCGAAAAGACAGAGCCTGCAGCCTACCGAACTGCGGATGTAAACAAATCCTGACTGGGACATGCGTGCAGAGATGGGTGTCACGGACCACCCGCACGCTGCTGACCGTCTTGGCCAAATCAGAAGAGGCGATAAAAAAATCGAACTGCTTAAGACCAGCAACGGATTTCATCGTGTGTCCCTCAGGCACCAGGAGCTGGACGCTTTTCTGGACTCCCAGGCCCCCAGACAAGAGCTTCTCAGGCTCCATGTTAAAATCAGCCCCCAGGAGGAAAGGGAACCCGAGACCCTCCCCAAGGGATAAACACGAACACAAGATATCAATGTTTGAATCCGAAAGGTCCTGGCAATCGTGAAAGTAGGCGGCCATCACCAAAAACGTGGGCTGACCAGGCACCTCGACGATGCCCGCCACAGCCCTCGCTGGTGAAATAATGGCTCCAGAGTCAGGAGCCCGAAGACCAAGCCCATCACGAACAAATAGAGCGACTCCCGATGACGGGCCTTTACCATCGCCAGTCACAGCCGCACTCCATAGACTTTTCCACCCGTGACGTCTAGCCCAGGAAGAACCAGAATCGATTTGATTAGCCAGTTGCTTATGCTCCTGCATGATCACGATATCAGCACTAGTCTTCTGCAACCAGAGCTGGCCAGGCCCCCACCCTGAGACATTACAGGTTTCGACTGAGGGCGAAAAAGATTCAACAGGAAAAGCATTGGCCTCCATGGGCCTGATCAACTGCACATCGGACCTGGGCGAAACACCAGGCGGCCGTGGGCCCCTAAGGGTCATAGGTTTCGACGGCCGAGCAGGGCAACCATTCGCCAGCAAGGCCCCCTTGGCCCTGACTAACGCATGTTGAACAGCCCGACCGAGAGAGCCACTGTGGGCCCACAAAAAATTAGAACGACAGACAGTGTGAGCCTCAGGGGAGCCCTGGGAGATCCACTCAGGGCTGGTCAAAACCCAGGCTGTATTGTGGGGGACACCCCCTCCGACGGAAGTAGATAAAAAGTTATGCTCTCGCTGTCTCCCCCCCTCAGGCGGTCTCACCTTTGGGGGGGTCTGATTGTAAAATCTTGGCTGCACGTGCCTTGACATCAGCACACGCCGAAGTCGGGCCCGTACCACTTGATGAAGCCACCGAGGGGGAAGACGACTCTTGACCAACATCCGGAGCTTCCCCACCAGGAGCCTGTGCAGTGGCTGGCTGACCGTCATGTGGACCATCACTCTCAGCTCCTGCAGCGGCGCCTGGCATATGAACCTTCCGCTTCTTGCCAGCCAGACGTGACTTCTGCTCCTCCATCTCTTTGCGAACTCGCTCAGCGTGAGCCTGCGCGGCACCGAAGAGCTTCTTCGCCTGCTTCTGAATCTCATCATTGAGTGTCTTGAGCCTTGCCGCAGCCTCGTTTCTGTCCTCTTCGTTGAGGTCGTAATCAGCTTCCCACTCCAAAAGGCTGGACATGTCGATGGGAAGAGGTTGACCACCAAGCAAGTCCGAAATCGAAATCTTGACCTCCTGCTTGACAGCGCCCTCGGGGTTCCGAGGCCTATCATCCACCGACTGGTGCAACTGCTCCACCAGCTCTTTATGCAACTTCTCCGCGGCCTCCAACTGTGAGGTGATGGACTCCACATTGGAACGTGCCTGGACCAGCTCGTTGGAGATGCGCTCGAAAGCTTCCACCGCCTTTGACAGTCTGGCCTCCAGGCTCCGCATACAGTGATACGCCTGGTTGACCTTCTGCTGCAGGGGGGGCTCGACCTTCTTAGATGCGGCCATCTCTTCGAGCTTAAGCTGATAACGCTTAGCTGATTCTTCGTCACCTTGGGCTCGCAACAGCTGAACGAGGGATGCAATCCGCGTGCACTCATCAGAGGGAAGCTGGACACCTCCTGCCCCTGGAACCTGAGGGCCAGGATGAAGAGGAGCAGCACTGCTGAAAGCCAACATCGGATTGGCGACCCACGTACCTGGGGGCGGCGGCCCCTGCGCCCAAACACCACGGGGGGCGGAGGGCTGCTGGAAAGATGGTGACGACCGCCAAGCCCAGCAGTGCTTGCACTGCTGCCAGGCCTGCTTGTTCTTTTTGCAGCCACAGCTTGGGCAGGTCCACCTCGATGAGGGTGTGTCACCATGCAGTGCATCACCTTTGCCATCGAGCATAGACCCCGACTTGCCTCCTTTGCCGACTCCTTTGCCTCTGTGGTAGGACTGGGCATAACGCTGCTGCTGCGCCTCCAGATGCCACGGCGGGATCGGCCCTCCCCAGTTCGCCACTGCTGGAGAAGGCGCTGCCATCGCACACAACACTGGAAGGGTATCGTGGTGGGAAACGCGGGGCTCCGCCCGCAGAAACGACAAATGGCTCGCAGGAACGCGGGCCCTTCTGAAGAACAGTTCCTGCAACGCTACTCGAGCGCAGAAGGGCTAAAAGATGATGTGGAGGTGGACGAGGAGGAGGAGAAGCAGGGGCGGCAGGAGGAGGATAGTTTTAAGCGGTAAGTGAAGATGTGGAGGAAGCGGAGGAGCAGAGGCAATGACAATGAAATAGTCAGGAGAACGCAGTGTGAACAAGTAGGGAGAAACGCAGGATTAGGAGAAGGAGGAGGTAGGGAGGAACGAAGAGGAGGGAGGAAGAGGGAGGAGGAGAGAAGTATAGGGAGGATGAGGGAGGAGGAAGTGCAATCAGGAGGACGGAAGGACGAGGGAGAGATGGAGCGAGGGATGGGTGGGGAAAGGAGGGTGATGGAGGGAAATTACTGATGAGGGAGAAAGGGCGGTGGAAGGGAAAAGAAAGAGAGGCTAAGGGGGAGGAAGAGAGGCAAGGCGAACGGGCAGAAGGAGGATAATGACAAGGATGACGATGAGGATGGGGAGGAGGTAACGCCGCGGGCCACTGGGAGACAGCTTCCAAAAGAGCGGCCCAAAAATCAAACTTTGTACAACGACCTACAATTCTAGCCTCGTCTAGCCCACGTCCGTAACAACCGTTGCCAGCACGGCAGCTGCGGCTGTCAGCGCTACTCCCGATTGGGACTCCACAGACTGGTACTTTGGCCAGCGACCCGGCGAAGCCAACCTCCCTGATGCGGGAAAATCGAAGCAGGGCGAGTTGAGACAATAACCAGCCTCGAAGTTATCCCTATCCCTAAGATGGGCTAGCAAAAGGCGAGGACAATCTTAGGGATAGGCCCTCAGAAGCTGAGGGAATCCTTAAGATCGGCATCGAGGTGAGGTGATGTCAAACATAAGGATAGGGATGTGTTTCAAACAGGTAAGACAAGGGCAGCCCCAAATCGGTCCCCAGACCCCTCCCGCAGTCCAAGCGCACCAGTTTCCCCAGCTGCGCCCAGCTTCTTCACGCCAAAGAAACACGAGAGTGGAGTGGAGGGGTTCGATTCCTACCCCTTGTCCTCCCTTCCTCCCCGTCTTCCTCCTCCTCCTCCTCCTCCTCCTCCTCCTCCTCCTCCTCCTCCTCCTCCTCCCCCTCCTCCCCCCGAATCGGTCCCCAGACCCCTCCCGCAAATCCACACGCACCAGTTTCCCCAGCTGCACCCCGGCCGTGGCGACGAGGGCACCCCGAGAAAGCCAACTGCCGCTGTCTCAGCTCGCCCTCCTCCCTCCTCCTCCTCCTCCTCCTCCTCCTCCTCCTCCTCCTCCTCCTCCTCCTCCTCCTCCTCCTCCCCCCGAATCGGTCCCCAGACGCCTCCCGCAAATCCACACGCACCAGTTTCCCCAGCTGCACCCCAGCCGTGGCGACGAGGGCACCCCGAGAAAGCCAACTACCGCTGTCTCAGCTCGCCCTCCTCCTCCCTCCTCCTCCTCCTCCTCCTCTCCTCCTCCTCCTCCTCCTCCTCCTCCCCCTCCCCCTCCTCCTCCTCCTCCTCCTCCTCCTCCTCCTCCTCCTCCTGGTTTCCCGCGCGCCTCCGTCCTTCGGCTCCCGCACTGCCGCTGTCTCAACTCGCCCTCCTCTGAGAACAGCTCGGGTGCCCTGTCAGAGGCTCCTGACGCGGTAACCTTGGGCTGGTTCCCAGAGCGCCCGTCGGGCACACTCATGTGGCAACCTGTGCGAGTCTCCCATACCATCCTGCCGGCTTTTGCGAAGTAGCGCTGGCCGACGATAATCAACACTGATGGACGCGAAATCGGCGCTTCCCCATCGATTACCAGGCGCTGGCGCACGCCAATGCATTCCCATGAGCTGCCAGCGAAGAAACGGCAACATCGGGTTGTGGTTCCCAAAGCGCCCGTCAGGGAGTGCCCACTGCGGCCAAGGTCAGGGGCGATCGAGGGGGGGCGGTCAAGGGGGGGTCGCACACCATGGCCAGCCATCAAAAAAGACAACCTTAGATCCAAAACTCGCTGTGGTGCAAGTCTCAGTCTAACGGAAGAAGTACAATGACATTAAGAGTAGTGGTATTTCAAGGTTGCCAAAGCTCCCACTTATTGTACACCTCCTAAGTCATTTCACAAAATCGGACTAGAGTCAAGCTCCACAGGGTCTTCTTTCCCCGCTGATTACGTGCGCGGACGAGGGGGGGGCAGGGGATGCATTGAAAGAGAAACAGAGGGGGCCATGAACTCGGGAAGATATCATGGCCCCAGCGATGATATCCGCCCTCCCCTAGTCAGCAGCCCCCTCTTAATTGGCCGCCCCCGACCACTGCGGCCAAGATGCAGCAGCTGCGAGCAGAGGCGGCCGGGATCCCGCGCCCTGTGCACGTCGCACCGATGGCGCGCCGGCCGCCACAGCTCAACTCTCTGGCCAGCGACGCCCAGGACTGCTAGGCAACCACATGTGAACCCTACCTAAAACGAGGCCAGGACAGGGATAGCATCTGACAAACTTAGCTGCCCGGATACGCAACGCCCAGCCTGTAGCGTGTCGGCACGGAGCTCAACACGCAGATTGAACGCAGAAGTCTGGAGCGACACGACCGCCAAAACGTGGGCCAAAACGTGCCAAGCCCACACGCAGCATTTCAACCAAGATCCTTTGAACACGGTACGTGATGCGTTTCAACACGGGCGTATCGTAACAACAAAGCTGACAAGGAAACATCGCGGATCTCTGACACCCGGCGGTACTGGAGGATGTATCGGGCGCCGTGGTCTTCTCAGAGCGTTCCGAAGCGCTGCGAGAGCATTCCCGAACGCTCTGGAACAATGTATCCCTGTCCTGGCCCGCCCGACCACTCCTGCAGGCCAAGTTTCAGAAAAACCGGCTGGGGCTCGGAATTTGAAGGACGCCTGCAGGCACGTGGAGCCCCGCGGGGGTGCCCGATACCCCAGCGGCGAGTGGACCCGTGGGGGCAGGGTTCGCGAGTGGCCGCAGGACTGCCGCGCGCTACTGGCACGGGCGAGGAAAAGCGGTGCCGGGCTGGGCCTGCGGACGGGGAGGACCCAGACCTGCGACGCCCTGACTTTGCCAGGACGGAGCCCCTGGAAGTTCCGACCCCTTCCCCGGGACCAGTTGCTCGTCCTGAGTCCCTTCCGGAGGGCCCCGAGGCCCGGCGAGGGCCCCCCGGGGCCGAGCATGGCCCGACGCCTCCCGTCCGGACTCTCCTGTGCGACGCGGTCCTGTCCGGGGGAGGAGGCGACGGCAGAGTGCACACCTCCCCACGCCCCGCGCGCCCACCGCGCCCTGGGCCGAATTCTCTGCGGGATCGGCGCGCTCGGCGGGCGGGCCCAAGGCAGAAGAGCGTCTCCGCCCGCCGGCGCGGCCGAGACCATGTGAGCTATAAATATTTGCCGCCCTGGCAAGGAGGAGGAGGAAGAACGGGGAGACGACGACGACGACGACGACGACGACGACGACGGCGGCGACGACGACGACGACGACGACGACGACGGCGACGGCGACGGCGACGGCGACGACGACGACGACGACGACGGCGACGGCGACGGCGACGGCGACGACGACGGCGACGGCGACGAGGAGGATCGGCCCCGACGGGGCGCTGCTGCTTGCATCTTCTGGCTTTCCTTTCCAGAGCGGCAGCAATAGGGGGGAAGTGGCTCAGGGGGGGAGCATCGACCTGGAAAATCGGCGATAGATCCACCACAGATCGGCGACAGGCCCCCGGTGGCGAATCCGAAGGTTCCCGGGATTGGGGGTCGACTATGTATCCCACCCTAACGTTGTCCCTGACTTCCCCAACCCATCAGGTTGTGGCTATCAAGTTCTGAGAGACCATGACCCTGACTCGCCTCGTGCGCCCTGCATACCAGCAGGGAGGATCCGGCTTGGAGGGGAATCGGCTGGCACCTTCCCTGCTGCATGCTTCTCTAGAGTTAGATACTCATTCTGGGGACTTTCCTGGAGCCACCCGCTCCACACCTGCGTCGAAGCTACAACGAACCTGAATCGAACCTAAGTCGAACCTGAGTCGAACCCGAGTCGAGCCTGCGTCGAACCTGAGTCGAACCTGAGTCGAATCTGAGTCGAACTTGAGTCGAACCTGAGTCGAACAGATCCGTGAGGTGGGCCTCAGGAAGGTCCCCAGAACGAGCATCGCACTATAGGCCTCCCAGACAGGGTCAGAAACAGATGGGGTCGGAGGAGAACGCCGCATCGATACTGCATCGACGATGCGCGGGCGACGCTCGAATCGCATCGACCCTCATCCACGATGAACCCGCGATGCACTGCAGATGCAACATAAATGGGGTTTGATGAAAGCGCCGCATCGCCAGAGCATCGACGATGTGCGGGCGACGCTCGAACCGCATGGTGGATGCACATCGGAACACTGACCCGCTAATTTACAAACGTTTTCGCAAGGCAGCACAAACCCGCGGATCGAAAGATGAATCATCCCTCCTCTTCTCCTCCCCTCTGGCTGCCATGGGTCGCTCCCATCGGGCCAAACTCTCTACGCTCAACTTCCATAGCCTCCTGAGGCTTGGAAGCGGCTGAGTGTCTGAACTGGCTGGGACTCGTGAAATATAGGCCGAAAAAAAGGTAATGAAGCCAAGCCCGTTCAAAATCATTCCCTGGATCCCCCCAGGGGACCATCTGGTGCAATTTTTCACCCCGAACCTGTTTTTGTCACGGTCCCTGGGCGCGAAAGCGGCCACTGGAGACGGGAAAAGGCAAACACCCTTCCCAGAACCTCGAAACAGCTCGCCCTTCGGGAACCAGCGCTAGGCCACCTCAAACCGAAAGACGGCTCCAACCTAAGGCCGTCGAGTAAGTATCTGAGTATCGTTTATCCGATCCCCATCCCAGCGGCGTGGCCTGGGCCCCACTGGCCGATTTACACCCGTAGACTGACCCAGGGGAAACCAGAAGATACCGATTCTGCAAATCCCCGGACCTCTTCCAGAGTGCGTTCTGACTAGAACTTCGAAGCCAGTCCAGCTGTGGCGAAGATGGTCTCCCAGGAAGCCCAGCAGGGGAAAAACAAGGGAAGGGTGGAGGTATGGGTATGTGTTCCTCCTCTGTGGGTTAGGGGAGGAGGAGAGGTTCTGTCTGGGCGGGTCTGAAAAGCGGCACATCTGGAACCAGCCTGCGTTCGATCGGCCCAGCAGGGCGCCCTCGATCGAGCTCAAAAGCGGGCCTGCGCGCCCTGCCAGCTGCGGCGTGCTCACTGGAGAAAATGCCGTTCGACTGAATCCTCGTTCTTCCTCCTGCGCCCTCCTTTTCTTCCCTTCTCCGTCAATATTCCCTGATTCTTCTGCCCTCCTTCCTCGGCCTTGCCCTCGTCGTCCTCGTTCTCGTCTTCGTCCCCCTCCTCTTCTGCTGCTGCTGATCTGCGGCTGTGGTTGCTGCTCACCGTGTGCCTCCGTGCCTCCGGCGCCTCGGCCTCCGCCGCCCCATCTCTCACCCTCTCTGCCTCTCCTCCTGATCTGCCTCCTCCTGAGCTGTCGTTGCCTGTCTGTCTCCTCCCGAGCGGCCACTGCGTCGCGCCCGCGACTCCATCCATATGCACATGGTCAAGAGTTGAAAGGGCTGGATCGCCGACCCTGGGCAGAGCAACCCAAGCAAAGCCGCGCGAATCCCTGCATACGCGTAACGCCCGCCAGTAATCAAATAACCGGACTGGCAATCAAACGAAACATGCATCGTCGTGCACCACTTATCCGCCAATACCAATAGGCCGCCAGGCGCGTGACGCTGGAAGAGGATAGGAGGAGGGAGGCACACACCAAGATGCCAATGCACCCGAATTAGAATTACCCCACTCGGAAGTCCCCATACGTGCAACTCAAACTCCTGACACGTCTCTCTGACAAAATCTGTTTATCGACAGCTGGGTGCGAGAGTGCTCGCAAATGACAAGCGCGGCAACTACGACGACGACGACGGCGATGACTTCAGTGACTCCCTCCTCCTCAGGACTTCTTTCACGAGAGGCGAAGGCAAGCACAAGTGGAAGAATGAGGGGGACTTTCTCTTGCCGTTCTCTCCGCTGCAATTCAGGCAAGGGCGCATGGCGTTGCTACGCCCGCTCTCTGGTCTACTACGCAACGCTTGCTGGATCCGGGGTACCTAACCGCCACGCCGGCTACATCGCGGAAGCCACTTGTGTGTGATGCTATTTTGTAGCGCGAACGAATATGAATTAGCCTGACGAAGGACCCAACCATATGCAGGTGTGAGTGCCGCAATTGTGATTCACTTTTTCGGCGGTGATCCCTATGAGGCAACGAGTCGTGCTAGGGGTGTGCCGATACGAGTTGCGTAGTACACAACGCGAACGGAAACGATTGATTTGAGTACGCCGGGTGAGTGAGCGCGGGTGATTCTGAGCGCGACTGCGTCTGACTGTGAATGAATCTGCGTGCGAGCGAGTCTACGTGCACGAATGCGAGTATGACAAAGCACGGTGTCATTGCATACGAATGTCAATAGTTTGAGAATGACTGCCTCTGAGTACTCGTGACGCTGGGCGTGGCCGCCGCAAGGAATTTCCCCGGGACTCCCCGACGGCATCGCCCGCGCGCCGCGACGCCAATGTCGGGGCGCGCCCCCCCGCGAGGATCGCGCCCGCTTCCTCCCCTTTTTTTTACTCCCTCTTTGCCCGCGCACTCAAAAGTCCAAGGCTGCGGGCGCAGCGCAGCGCGGAGTCCCCGCGACGCGCGCAGGTCGCCCAGGAGGGGTCCCAGCGACGCGCGCGGGTCGTCCGCTGCGCGGAGTAAAGAGAGCTAGCTGGCTGGCTAATAGCGGGCAAAGCTCTTGACGCTGGGCAGAGCGACGACGGGCGAGCGAGGCGCGGAACTCCGACGGCCTCCGACGGAGGTGTACTGGGTGGGGGAGACGCATGCGGACTGCGCCACGGGGACCTTCGGTGGAGCTCCCTGTGGGGCCACGACACGCTGTACTGGGTGGGGAAGACGCATGCGGACTGCGCCACGGGGACCTCCGGTGGAGCTCCCTATGGGGCCACGGAGCGCTGTACTGGGTGAGGGAGACGCATGCGGACTGCGCCACGGGGACATTCGGTGGCGCTCCCTATGGGGCCACGGAGCGCTGTACTGGGTGAGGGAGACGCATGCGGACTGCGCCACGGGGACATTCGGTGGGGCTCTATATTGGCCACGAAACGCTGTACTGGGTGAGGGAGACGCATGCGGACTGCGCCACGGGGACCTTCGGTGGAGCCCCTATGGGGCCACGAAGCGCTGTACTGGGGGGGGGAGACGCATGCGGACTGCGCCACGGGGACCTTCGGTGGAGCCCCTATGGGGCCACGTAACGCTGTACTGGTGAGGGAGATGCATGCGGACTGCGCCACGGGGACCTTCGGTGGCGCTCCCTATGGGGCCACGAAGCGCTGCACTGGGTGGGGGAGACGCATGCAGACTGCGCCACGGGGACCTTCGGTGGAGCCCCTATGGGGCCACGTAACGTTGTATTGGGTGGGGGAGACGCATGCGGACTGCGCCACGGGGACCTTCGGTGGAGCTCCCTATGGGGCCACGAAGCGCTGT
Organism: Prorocentrum cordatum; assembly: GCA_963575745.1. Lineage (NCBI taxonomy): Eukaryota > Dinophyceae > Prorocentrales > Prorocentraceae > Prorocentrum > Prorocentrum cordatum. The sequence goes on along the minus strand of CAUYUJ010017527.1, from coordinate 303,247 downwards.
ACTGGGTGAGGGAGACGCATGCGGACTGCGCCACGGGGACCTTCGGTGGAGCTCCCTATGGGGCCACGAAACGCTGTACTGGATGAGGGAGACGCATGCGGACTGCGCCACTGAGACCTTCGGCGGAGCTCCTATGGGGCCAAGAAGCGTGTGAAGTGTGTGCCGAAATGATGATGATGATGATGATGATGATGATGATGATGATGATGATGATGATGATGATGATGATGATGATGATGATGATGACGATGACGATGATGATGATGATGATGATGATGACGATGATGACGATGATAATAATGATGATGATGATGATGATGATGAGGATGATGATGATGATGATGCTGATGATGATGATGATGATGATGATGATGAGGGGAGGGAGGAGGAGGAGGAGGAAACGCGGGGACCGTCTCTTCAAAACGAGGACCCAACAACACAGGTTGGTTGGGAAAAAGGCGATCTGAATGTGAGCGAGTCGGGGTAAGTGGGTCCATGTATGATTGATCCATGAGTGTGAGAGAATCTGAATATAATCAATCTGAATACGGGCGCTAGGTCTGAGCATTGATGAGTCTCAGCGCGAGCAAGTGTAAGTGCGAGTGGATCCGAGAGTGAATTCGCCAGCCCAACGGGCCAATTGCGTGCTAAGATCTCCGGTAACTGGTTCACAGTATTTAATCGCTTCGCTCATTCCTCCGGCCCTGGAGCCCTATTTAGGGCCTCTTTAGGGCCTCTTGGGGGCCTCTTGGGAGTCTCTTGAGGCTCCTTGGCGGCGTCTTGGGGGCCCCCAGGGCCTCTTGGGGGGCTTTTGGGGGCCTCTTGGGGCGGGAGGGGGGGTAGTCGATTGCGGCTCCCCCCTCGGAGGCCACGATCCTCGTGAGGGGTGTCGAAAAATGGCCCTCCCCTGGAGTGCTGCGGTGGCTTCCCCCCTCGGAGGCCTCGATCCTCGTGAGGGGTGTCGAAAAATGGCCCTCCCCTGGAGTGCTCGCTCTGGTGGCTTCTTCCGGGACCTTGCCAGGGTACTTTTCGTCCGGGGGCCCCCAGGGGCCGCTCCGCGCGCGCGAACTAGAAATATTGGTAACCAGTTACCGGAGATCTTGGCACGCCTCTGGCCCGTTGGGCCGGCGAATTTCTAGTTCGCGCGCGCGGGGCGGCCCCTGGGGGTCCCCGCACCAGAGTACTCCCAGGGGAGGGCCATTTTTCGACACCCCTCACGAGGATCGTGGCCTCCGAGGGGGGAGCCGCAATCGACTACCCCCCTCCCGCCCTAAGAGGCCCCCAAAAGCCCCCCAAGAGGCCCTGGGGGCCCCCAAGACGCCGCCAAGGAGCCTCAAGAGACTCCCAAGAGGGCCCCAAGAAGCAAAATTCACTGTTTTCCAAAAAGGTTTTGGGGAGATTTTGGCGTTTCCACCTTTTCGGCATAGCGACGCCCCAAGACGGCCCAAGAGGCCTCCAAGATCGCCCTAAGAGGCCCGAGAGGCCTCCGACAGGGCCCCAAGACGGCCCAAGAGGGTTCCAAGACGGCCCAAGAGGCCTCCAAGACGGCCCAAGAGGACCCCAAGAACGCTCTGAGAGAAGCCCCAGAGGGGGAACACGAAACAACATTTCGAGCCATCGGCCCTAAGAAGGAAGCCCCCAGGAGGCGCCAAGATGCCCCTTTGAAGCCCCAGGAGGCTCCCAAAAGGCCCTCGAGATAGCCCCCAGACGTCCCACGAGGCTTTCAATAGCACTCCCAAGAGGGCCCCAAGAGGCGAAATTCCTTGCTTTTCTTTGGGTTTTGGGAGATTTTGGCGTCTCCACCGTTTCGGCATCGCGACGCCCCAAGACGGCCCAAGAGGCCCCCAGGATCGCCCTAAGAGGCCCGAGAGGCCTCCGACAGAGCCCCAAGACGGCAAGAGGCCTCCAAGACGGCCCAAGAGGGCCCAAGAACGTGTTAAGAGAAGCCCCAGAGGGGGAACACGAAACAACATGTCGAGCCCTCGGCCCTAAGAAGCCCCCAGGGGGCGCCAAGAGGCTCCTTTGAAGCCCCAGGAGGCCCCCAAAAGGCCCTCGAGCTAGCCCCCAGACACCCCACGAGCCTTTCAAGGAACTCCCAAGAGGGCCCAAAGAGGCACATGCATTGTTTTTCCCTGGGTTTTGGGGAGATTTTGACGTCTTCACCTTTTCGGCATCGCGACGCCCCAAGACGGCCCAAGAGGCCCCCAAGATCGCCCTAAGAGGACCGAGAGGCCTCCGACAGGGCCCCAAGACGGCCCAAGAGGGTTCCAAGGCGGCACAAGAGGCCTTCAAGACGGCCCAAGAGGGCCCCAAGAACGCTCGGGGAGAAAACCCCAGAGGGGGAACACGAAACAACATTTCGAGCCCTCGGCCCTAAGAAGCCCCCAGGAGGCGCCAAGAGGCCCCTTTGAAGCCCCAGGAGGCTCCCAAAAGGCCCTCGAGATAGCTCCCAGACGCCCCACGAGGCTTCTAAGAGCACTCCCAAGAGGGCCCCAAGAGGCGAAATTCATTGCTTTTCCTTGGGTGTTGGGGAGATGTTGGCGTCTCCACCTTTTCGGCATCGCGGCGCCCCAAGACGGCCCAAGAGGCCCCCAAGATCGCCCTAAGAGGCCCGAGAGGCCTCCGACAGAGCCCCAAGACGGTCCAAGAGGGTTCCAAGACGGCCCAAGAGGCCTCCAAGACGGCCCAAGAGGACCCCAAGAACGCTCTGAGAGAAGCCCCAGAGGGGGAACACGAAACAACATTTCGAGCCCTCGGCCCTAAGAAGCTCCCAGGGGGCGCCAAGAGGCTCCTTTGAAGCCCCAGGGGGCCCCCAAGAGGCCCTCACGAGGCCCCCAAGAAGCTCCCAAGCGGCTCCCAAGCGGCTCCCAGAAGCCCCAAGATGCCCCCAAATGCTCCCGAAGGAGCTCCGAGAAACCCCAAAGAGGCTCCAACAGAAACCCAAGAGGCCCCCAAGAAACCCCAAACGAGGACCCCAAAAGGCTCCCAAAAGCCCAAACGCCAGCGAGGGCACAATTCGGGCCGGCGGATGAGCGAAGCGATTCCATAATTCTGAAAGTGGGCAAGTCTGATACGAGGTAGTCTGAATATGAGCAAGTCTGAGAATGGGTGAGTCTGAGGGTGAGTGAGCCTGACTGTGAATTCTGAATTTGTAGAGGCGTGAGTGAGTCTGAATTCGAGTGAGTCTGAGTACGAGCGAGTGAGTATGAGTGAACCTGGCTTTCAATCAATCTGGACATGAGGGAGTTCGAATGTGATGAGTGAGTCTGCCTGCGGAGAGGTGCGAGTTAGTAAGTCCGAGCGCGAATGAATACATCTAAATGGGAAACTTGAAGGAGGTGAGTGGGTCAGTGAGGAACAAGCGAGTCCAAGGAGATTTCCGCGGGGCAGAAGCTAGCGACCAGCTTGGGATATCCCCACAATCGAAAGGCAAATGCTGGTCTGTCCTCATCCCTGTCGGCTCCCCTGGGGGTGGCCAAGTGACACGCCTGCTATATCGCGGTGAGCACTAGACCATCAGGAGATAAGTCTGGGGGCAGAAACAGGCAAGCCGCCTGAAACATCCCCAGACATCCGGAGGCGAATGCTTGGAGTGCCTTCCGAGGCCCCCAAAAACAAACTTGCACAGCTGCCTCTTTACCTCTCCGTATCCCTCCTCGGTTTCGTCCACCGTTCTCGACACCTTTGGGTGCCCTTTTGCGCGGTTGTCGGAACCTCTGAAGGCTTTCAGGGGGCCCTCTCGAGCGTTGTTGTCGGCCCCCCTGGGGCTGTCTTGAACCCCACCGTCGTGGAGTGCGCAGAGGAGTTCTGCGCGGAGAGGACTTCAGGGGTGGACGTTGATGTAAAACATTAAAAATCCGCCGACCCTGTCGGCGTGTGGAAGAGGCTGTTCCGTTTGACTCGTCGTCGTCGTCGTTGTCGTCGTCTTCGTCGTCGCCTTCGCTGCTCGCTTCCCCCCTTTCCCCGAAGCCCGTTGCCGTTCCCCCACTTTCACCTGGTTCTCTTACTCGAGCGCGCCAGCCACAGCGAAATTGAGGAACGTTGTCGAAGGGAAGCCCCTTACCTTTGATCCCTTCCCCGCCAGGGGGGGCGTGTCCCGGAGGTGAGGTCTCGGGGGGGGAGGTCCCAGCGGGGGGTCCAGGGGAGGGGTCCCAGGGGGGTCCCGGGGCAGATACGACTCCCCCTCGGGCGGTTGGGCGGCCCAGAAAAGCCGCAGGACGCCGCAAAACTGCCGCAAGATGCCCCCAAGACGGTCCTCGAGGGCCCCGAATCGCCGCAATATCGGTCCAAGTCGCCAAAATAGCCTCCAGACGGCTCAAAAGGTTTCCAAAACGCCCAAGAGGCCTCCAAGAGGACTTCCAAGAGGGTCCCAAGGGCAAAAATCATCGATTCCTTGTAAATTGTTAAGAGATTTCGGCATTCTCGCCTCGTCAGCTTCCCGACGCCCCAAGACCGCCTCAAGATGACCCAAGAGGCCTCCCTCCAAGAGAGCCCCAAAACGACCCAAGAGGGCCCGAAGACCGACCAAGAGGCCTCCAAGACAGCCGAAGAGGCCCCCAAGACGGCTCCAAGGAGGAGCCCAGACGGGGGACCCGAACGGACAGTTCGAGCCCTCGGCCTGAGAAGCTCTCACGAGGCCCCCAGAGGTCCCCAAGAAGCCCCCCAAGAAGCCCCCAAGGGACCCCCAGGAAGCCCCAAGAGGCCCCCACGAGGCTTCCAAGCGGCCCGCAAGAGCTTCCCAAGGGGCCCACAAACTATCCCCAAGAGGCCCCCGAGAGCGCTCGTCGTCGTCGCCGCCATTCAGGGTCGGCGGCACCGGCCGCAAGGCCTTCGCAATAAAACAACAAATAATAATACGAATCATACTGATACCAGTGCTAATAATAATGCTAATCACATTAACTCATAAGGGTAATAATACTGATAATAAACACTCTCGCCCGAGGGGATCATTTCAGTTGCACCCCCGTCCCCCCCCCCAAGACTCCCCGATTCCGCTCCGTGTTCCCGAACAAGCGGGGCGGCGGCTCCTGCCCTCTCGGGGGCGACCAGCTGCATGTCTCGAGCGAATTCAACTCAGGATCACTTACGACGTGAACGCACCGTCGAGTGGGTCTGTGCGGTCAGGCCGGTGCTATTGAGCCGGTGCTATTGAGCGGGCGCGGTTCAGCGGGGAGAGCTTGGCCCACACGTTTGGCCTCCCATGAGCAAGCCCTGCCCATACCTAATTGACTAGACATGTAAGGTGCAACAGTAAGTTGCTGTCTGGTACGACTCGGCATGGATTGGTGGTGAGGGGCGCGGGCCAAGCGTCCCTCCCTGAACGATGGCATGCTTCTGAGCCTAAACTTGAAATTGCCGACAAAAGGCAGCGTATCCATTGACACTCTGTAAAAGCTGCACCGCTGTGTGTCCGACCCGATAACAACTGCACTCCACAAACGCTACGCGCGTACATATTGAGTGGGCAAAGCGACCGAGATGAGTGTCGACAAGGGGGGCAACACAGAAGATATCGACCGTCGCTCGGATACAATTTCCGCGTGCGCATGTTTCCCTCCGCGAGGGCTGGTGGAGGCAATCGGACTTCACATATGAGCAGGCGCATGCGATGATACATCATACTGTTAAGTCGGGCGTGTCCTCCCTACAGGTGGATTTTGGGAGAACAATTAAAAATACTCAACATACCCAAAAAATGTTCAAACATACTGACACAAATAATCCCCTGACTATTTTTCGACTATGTTTGAATATTCCTCCTGTAGAGGGACAGGCCCGACTTAAGTGCTGGCCTAAGTGTAAATCGAGGAAATTCGGAATCATCGTGGGGCACCCGCTGGCAACGTAGCTCCTTACCTGGTGCGCCCACTGTTTCTCAACACGGCGGCTCGGTCATGGGCCGAAGTGGAGCGAGTGGGCCCAGAGAGACACACAACAAACAACCGAACTACACGCGTCCGAAATGGTTGTAAACATGAGCCATTGTCGCTTCGCGCATCCCCACCAGCCCATCCAGAAACGATTGCCCCCCCCCACCCCACTGGACGCACCCCTCTTGCACGACCCAGATCATGCTGCTCCCCCTCTCTCGGCGTGGTTCGAACTAGTGGATCTACGATTTGCTGCGTGCCTTCCTAGGTCGGAGTCGAACAAATTCTTGACCCTCGCGTATCCCCACAAACTTAGCCTAGTTCGTGCCCCGGACTTTGCTTCTGCCGCCTGACCCTTGTCTCGTGGCCGCGACCAAAAAGTATCCCCACCAGCCCATCAAGAAACGATCGCCAAGGGAGTTACGCCGCGTGGAAGCACGCAGTTGCACAGCCGCCGTGGAAGCGTGTTGGAGGGGGGTGCAGGCAACGGCGGGAACCATTGTCGAGTGATATAGCACAGGTCCCATGCCACGGTTGCTTCGTTGATGTCGCCGCGAATTGTTGCATGAGCCTTCTAAAACCCTCCTGGGACCATCTTGGGGATAGGAGGAGGAAGAGAGTGAGGAGGAGGAAGAGGAGGAGGAGGAACAAGACAGGATGAGCAGGAGGAGGAGGAGGAGGAGGAGGAGGAGGAGGAGGAGGAGGAACACGGCACGAGCTTTGAGGTTTCGATGGGGGGGCCTGAATTTCGTACCCCCTTCTTTTCAGACAGCGGGGATCAAGGCGCCATAACCAGCAAGAGAGGGGTCCCCGCTGTGCAGGGTCTTTGCAGGGTCTTGGCAGGGGAAGGGGGCCATGCATAAACCCTGCACAGACCCTGCAAAGTGGGAGTCTTGGATGCCTCTTGGCCTCTTGGGGCGATCATGGGTCTCATGAGGGGGGTCGTGAATTCAGGTCCCCCTCGGAGGCTCAAAAATGGCGTCGTTTGGGTGCCCTCTCGGGGCGCTCCTGGAGCGCTCTTGGGCGCTCTCGGGGCCCTTTGGGCCCCTCTGGGACTTTCGTTAACCATCTTTGGGCCGTCTTGAAGCCGCCAAAGACCATCGCAAGCGAGGAGGTTAGAAGGCAAACGACACTGATGCTCCTGAGATTGTTGAAACATTTGGGCCTTCACCGCAGAGCCTTTGGAACAGTCTTGGGGCGGTCTCGGGGTGTCCTGGAGGCATGTCGGCGGCTCTCTTGAACTATGTCGAAACATCTTGGGCCATCCTGGAGGCCATGAGCTCCCTGAGGCCCTCGTGGGCCCATCTTGGGCCGAAAAGCCTATCTTGAACTATGCTGAGACATCTTGGGCCACCTTGGAGGCCATGAGCTCTCCGAGGCCCTCTTGGACCCATCTTGGGCCGGAAAAAAAACACCCTCCGACACTTCGCGGGGCGCCCCGTCCAAACCCAGGAAGAGGGGGTAGGGTTATGCTGATCCCAATCGCACTTACGCAGGGGAGCAAAAAGTCACATAAACATGAAAGCTCGAAGGTCCGCGCGGATTTCTCGGGTCGGCGCTGGACCCCCCTCCCTGGCGCGCGGAGCGCGCCAGGGGCGGCGCCAGAGGCGCCGCCGGGGGGCCCCAGCGCCGACCCGAGAAATTCGCGCGGACCTCCGAGTTTTATGTTCTGCCACTTTTTGCTCCCCTATTAAGGACCACATCCCCGAAAATAATGTCCAGCTCCCAGAAAATCATGGAAACGGCCTCGAACGAATATCGCCTCCCAGGGCCCGACGCGTGAAGACCCTCCCGTACCGGCACTTCCTTGGCGATCGCAGTTCTTTCCAGTGAGTAAGGCTAAAGCAGGTTGGAACATCATGGAGGATATTGGGGAGGGGTGCACCCCTCTCCCGAGCGGAAAGGGAGGGAACGCTTGCAGAGAGGCAGCCGAAAACATGTGACCGCCTGCGCCCCGAGGGCTGGAAACTTTTTTTTTTGTTTTAAAATGGTCGGGTGATAATCCGGGTCATCGGGCTTGCCCCCCCCCCCTCCCCCTCCCCCCCCCGGACAACCCAACCTTGCCGGTTGTGCAGGTCCGCGGGGGGGGGCGGGGGGGCGGGCATACGAAGGGCTGCCCACAGCGCGAGGGTTAGGTCATCGGCCGGCCCGCTCCTCCCCCCCCCTCTGGGATAACCCGGGTTATCGCCGATCAACAAAAAAACGATCTCCTGGTGAATTCCCGAGGTCTGGGCGGGTTTCCTGGATCGGAGGTGGACCCCGCTCCCTGGCGCGCGGAGCGCGCCGGGGGGACGGCGCGGGGGGGGCCGCCCGAGGGGCCCAGTGCAGATCCACGAGATCCGCGCAACCCTGAGCAGGAGGAGGAGGAGGAGGAGGAGGAGGAGGAGGAGGAGGAGGAGGAGGAGGGGGAGGAGGAGGAGAGAAGCAATAGGAGGAAGGGGGAAGGGGGAGGAGGAGGAGGAGGAGGAGGAGGAGGAGGAGGAGGAGGAGGAGGTTCCCAGAGGTTCCCCCCCAGCCGCGATGGCTGACTCCGTCTCTCCGCGGCCGTTGCCGCCCCGCGCGAGCCGCGGCCGCCCCGCGGCCGTCCCGCGCGCGGAACACGGCTCGGGTGGGCCGGGCCCCTGGGGGCCGCCCACCTCTCCACGCGCGTCTTGCGGAGGCGCATGGGGCCTCGGGACCGAGCGTGCCCTCTGCGATGGGCACGGTCCACCCCCGAGATCCTCAGCACCCCGTCCAGCGCCCCCAGCACGCATGTGCTGGGCACCCTGCGAGGCATGCCTTCCAGGGAAGGTGGCAGTAACTGAATCGTACCATCCACTCCAACTGCACGTCGTGCTGGTCACAGTGGTGCTGCTGTCGACGTGTTGGTCGTAGTGGTGCTGCTGCCGAGGGTGCTGCGCGTCGTGCTGGTCGATGCCATGCTGCTGCTGCTCTCCGTTGCGTTGCTGGCTAGTAGCCGCTCCAAGGAGTCTCAGCACCCATCTCCTCCTTCTCTCCTCGTCGCTCTCCACTGCTGTCGTTGGGGATGGCTGTGGCGTTGGAGTCTCGCCGCAGCTCGCGTCGGCACTGCGCTCTGCAGCGGCTTCGTCTTGGCGGGTCGGAGCCGCCCTCCCTGCGCGGGCCGCGCATGGGCCGCTGCTCGGCTCGGGTGGGCCGCGCCCCTGGGGGCCGCTCGCCTCTCCGCGCGCGTCTTGCGGAGGCGCGCGGGGCCTTGGCGCCGAGCGCGCCCTCCGCGATGGCCGCGGTCTACCCCCGAGATCCCCAGCGCCCCGCGCAGCGACCCCAGCACGCATGTGCTGGGCACCCTGCACGACATGCCTACCAGGGAAGGTGGCAGTAACCGCTTCGCCCAGGCCAGTCCCGATGGTCGTCGTTCTGGACTCAATGGCGCTGCTGTCGGCGTGCGGGTCGCGGTGGCGCGGCCGCCGTGGGCGTCGCGCGCCGTGCGGGTCTGCGTCGCGTCGCTGCTCTCCGATGTTTAGCTGGCTAGTCGCCGCGCTGAGGAGTCTTTGCGCCCATCTCCTTCTCCTCATCTCGTCGCTTTCCTCTGTCGCCGCTGGGGCTGGAGGTGGTGCTGGGGTCTCGCCCCTCTCCGCGTCGGCACAGCATCGGCTGCGTGGCTCGTCTTGTTGGGTTGGAGCAGCCAGATTCCGCGGGCGCGGGCCTTCAAATGCATCTCCTCGCTGGCTCCACCTAATTGCCCCCCAGCGTGGACGCAGGGGGTGCTCGCCCTCCCCCTTCCATGCCGATGTTCGCAGCTGGTTGTGGTGCCCTGGGAGAGCTGCTGGTGCTGGTGCTGGACGCAACGTCGTGCTGCTGTCGGTGCTCAACGTGGTCGTGCTGCTGTGCTGCTTGCTGTCCTTCTGTGCTTGTCTCGGGCTGGGCGTCGTCGCTGGGCATGCCAGTGCTGTTCCAGTCGCTGCCGCCAGCGTCGGCCGTGGGTGCTTGACTCGCGCGCACCGGTGTCGAGCCAGCGTTGATGCTTGCACCTGGGCCTGTTGCAACCAGGGCGCCCTTTGCATGATGTGCGCATCTCTTCCGAGATATACTCCGTAGTGGTGGCGCCGAATTGCCTGCCAACCCAGTTTGCCTCTGCTCGTGCGAAGATGAGTGGGTGGCTGTGGTGTGCATCGTGGCCGCACTGAATGATGGGGTGTCCTTTGCTCGGAGGTGGTCCAGCGCAGCCCTGTCGAAACCAAGTTTATACCCCTTCGAAGCTGGTGTCCCGTCCAAGTCGTTGCGTGCAGCACTTGCTCTCCATCCTTTCCCACCTCGTGGCCTCGCCAAGTCGTGGGTGGTGAGGAGGAATCGTCCGTCTGGCTGTGGTGGCCCGTCGGCAAAGTAGTCCCGTCGGCGTCGTTGCTGCGCCCGTCGTTGCTTCAACTGGGCTCTTCGTGCTGCTCGAACTTCGTGCCCTCGTGCTTGTGCTTCCTCCCAAATGAGGTGGCTGTTGATGTGGTGGACTGCTATGTGCGATGGCCCCTGGTCGTCGCGGCAGTTGAGCTCGTCCCCGATGAGTTCCCAGAGGTTGTCGATGGTGTCGGCTGTGCTGTGTTCCGATACCGTCTGTCGCGCCATCCCTTGTGCGCGGGCTCGCTGTCCGCCCAGTAGTGTAGTGCTCCAGTGGCGTGGCGTGGGCAGTCTAGGAGGGCCCATATTTCTGCTCGGCTGCTTGTCTCTCGCCTGTGCGGTAGGGGCCCGAAGCGTGCAACTGCAATGTTGAAGCCGTCGTTGTCGGAGCCAGAAAGCCGCGCCCAAGCCCGTCCACATCAGCGGTACCACCAGTCTGCACTACGCGCGCCTCCCGATCCGTCTCCGTAGGTGACCAGGGGCAAGCCGTCTGATGTGCTGACCTTGCCTGCGTGGATCATCTTGCCGATGCTGCTGGCCTCCTCTTCGGTGGTGCATTCTGGCGGTACCGACCAAGCACATGGCGTGATGCCACGTAGCCAGAAGGCTGGCGTGGTGTGGTGGCCTGGTTCGGCCTGTGCTCGTAGACGGTCTGACTTGGCGTAGGCGGGGTTGTCGCTGCGGCAACTGCACTCGCCCCAGATGCGGCGGTAGTCGGTGTCGATCTGGCCGCATTCGCACAGGTTGCTTCCGTGGCCGGAGGTGGACTGCCGTCGCGTGCGCGTCCATGTGCCTGCGCATGCAGCTGCGAGGGCCCCCCCGTGCTCGCGGTGCTTGTCGTGGTTCCTGAGCCATAGTAGATGCCGTCGAAGATCCGTCGCGTCTGCTCCGTGCTGCTCCAGGCCCCCCCCGTGGTAGTGTCTGGCAGCGGCTGTCCAGAGCTTCGCGCGGACGTCGCTCAAGATGGCGTCGAGGATGTCTGCGCGGTCGCCTATCTCGCCGTCGCGGGAACTTCCAGTCGCATCCTTCGCTGTCGATCCAGTGGTCGGGCCCTCTGGAGTCCCAGCCGAGCTCCCACAATCCCATGATGATAGCTGCAATGGGTCCTCGGCGTTGCGTCCATCGTCGTCTTGCAGGTGCCTTGAGCATCCTGAAGTAGATCTTGGGCCACGCGCGTCGTACTTGTGCTCGAAGGTCGGGGCTGTGGGCCCAGCAGCTGAACCAGTTGGAGAACTGCGTCTCCGAAATGGTGCATGCTGGGTCAGTCGCCTCCAAGTCGAGGAAGGTAGTCCGGCAGCGCCCTGGCCAAGGTCGACGTACCGCTTGTGCGTGCCGTCGGCGTGTCGCTCGTAGTGCTGGGGGCGCCAGGCCATGACATGCGGTGCCATACTTTGTGGATGTCATCGCACCCTGCTGCACTAGCCTGGCCTTTGTCGTGGTGTGGAGTCTCTTGAGCATGGTTTGTACTGCCCCCAGTCGGCGCCTTGCTGCTGTCCATCTTGCTGCACAGGTCGCTCGCCGTGTGGTGCCGCGTGCTGCTCGGTCTGCTCCGGGGTAGCGTCCTTCTGTGGATGCTTGTGCGTCGATGCCCTGGTCTCGGGTTTGGCGCTGGATTGTCTTGACACATTGGTTGTGCGTGGTCATCAGTGTGGTTTTGTCTGCGAGACGGAGTCCTTGTTCCTGTAGTGCCAGGAAGAGGCTGTGGGTGGTGGACACAGTGGCAGTGGTGATCTGGGACCTGCTGCCTACGATGCGGGTGCTGATGTCATCGAAGCAAGCGCGCAGTAGTGGTCGAGGTAGTGCGCTGGCATCGGCGAACTTGGCCATCTCCGCGCACACAACAGCGCGCGCTACATTGTTGGCATGTCGCGAGCCTGCCAAGATGGAGCGGTCTGCGTAGCGCGGGTTGGGGCGCGACCCTTGTCGTCACAGCACTCGTGCTGCGGAATGTCGCAGCATCATGAGGTAGAGTGGTCGCCCTGGGAACTGCATGTTAAGCGCGGCTGGGATGGCCTTGTCGTTCCGAAGGCTGTCGTAGAACTTCTCGATGTCTGCCAGGAAGATGGACTCGGTCATGTCGAAGGTGTCAGCGCACCCGTCGGTTATGAGTCGTCGTCGCGCCTCGCGCAGGAAGCTCTTGCCCGCGATGGCGGCATCCTATTCGCGCTCTTGGTCAGCAGCCCATTGGCCGACTCAGTCTCTGTGTAATAGCTCCCGGCATCGGAAGAGTTGTGGAAGTAGCGCCAGCGCACGGTCTCCTTTCTTCGGCCCCAATATGATCATGAATATGGATAGCAGAAGTTGCCATGTCCATGTCAGTCGGTGCTCGCGTAGGTTGAAGAGGTCGATGACTGCTTGGCGTCCTGGTCGCGGTAGGCGTCGTGTGTCGCTACACCTGGTGACGTCGACGCCGTTTCCTTGTCGGGCTCTCCTATGAGGCAGCGGTCGAGGTCCTCTACAGTCCACGGTGGAGTGGGGTCTTCGCTTCGCGCTCGTTCTCATAGCGCTGCTAGTAATGTTGGGTGCTGGAGGAGTGGGATGTCGCTACATGTCCAGGTCTCGGTGAAGTCGGCGGCCTTTGCGTCGGAAATTTCGAGCGGGCTGCGCGGCACTTCGCCTTGGATTGCAACTTCCTGTTCCCGACGCGGTGCTGGTTTGGCGACCTTGTGGAGCCCTCCAGGTGTCATGCTGGCTGTCGCGAGCCACGCGCTGTAGTCGCGATGGCTGGTGCGTCGATCAAGTTGGAGGGCGTTGATATTCCCGCCCTGCGCTTGTTGCGCCATGCCCTGACAAGTGTCAGTTGAGGTGTCTTCTAGGTTGTTGAGTCGTTGCTTCCAAAAGTGGTGGAGCAGTCGTGCCGATCCCGACGCATGGCGTCTGAATGGTGGCAGTCCTTCACGTGCCGGGCGTCGTCCTGCCGCGTGTAGACAGCATTGTTGTTGCTGTCCGTGTGCCCGCTGCCGTGTCTGGACCAAAGCGCTGAAGATGTTCTCCGCGCGGCTCCGCCAGTCGGATCGGTGGGGCGCGCGTCGCTGTTGGTGGTCGGGCTTCTGTGACTGTTGCGTCTTGAATTCGCATGCCTGTCCGCGTCCGCGGAAGTGGTAGCTGTCTTCCAGTGGTATGTGGTACGCGATGCAGTAGAACGTCTCGAGCGTGCTGGTAAAGCGTTGGTATGTTGCGCCTGGGTGGTCGGCGGGCGTTGTCGGGGTCGACCTGGTAGGCGGCGCAGTTCTGGATGTTGGGCGGGGCTGTGCTGGCGAGGCCGTGGTGCCCCATGTTAGCCACTTCCCACGTATCGTCCATGTTGCCAATGTCAATCTCGAGGGCTCGCGAATGAAGTCGATCGAGTAGCGGTATCTGCTGCGGCTCCCTGTGAGCGCCAGCGCAGCCCATGTCTTCGTTCAATTCTGGATTCAGCTCCACGGTGGTGCTCTCCATGCTGCTGGCCTCGGCCCTTTGAGCCTCGGTGGCGCCTTGAAGGTCGACCATGCTGTGGGCGTCGTCGAAGTGGCGGTGGGGTCGTTGGCCGTCGTGGTGTAGGGCGAACTCGCTGAGGTCGTCGTCCGCGAAGTCGAAGGGGTCGCCACCATCTTCGTCCATCGTGCTGTGTCGTGGCGGTGGCGCTGCGGTAGGAGTGGTCGTGGGTGCTGGTGCTGTGGTTGGGTGGTGTTGCCATCCGTGCGGTCCAAGCGTTTCCCATCGTGCTGTGTCTTCGGCGTCTTGGTCGAACGGCGTCGTAGTCGTGGGCGTAGTCGGTGTGCTCCTCTGTCTCTTCGTCTGCTTCGTCGTCTTGGTATTGTTTGGGCTGTGTTGGGCGTGGGAAGGCCTTCGGTGGCTGCAGTCGTCAGCTGCGGTTGGAGCCCGCGTCTCCCCTGATGGCGATGTCGAACCCGATGTGTGGCTTCCGGGGTACGTCGCGCACTGGCTGGATTCCTCGCGCGAGTCGTTGCCCGCCTCCGCTGACCAACGCGCACTCGATGTTGGAGCGCGGTGCGCCGCCGAGGAAGCAGGTGCGCTGGTCGTTGTCGAGCCCGACGTACGCTGTGGCACCCAGGGCGGTTGTCCATCCTGATTGAACCGCGTCTTCGCACGGCCTGTTGAAACCGCCGCAGAGAATCCAAGGTGCGCGCGTAGTACTGAAGAACGCAACCAGCGACGCCGACTTGTTAGAGTCCTCGCTGCTGGCGGCGGGGTGGGGCGGGTCCAGATAGATGGAAATGGTGAGGAGCTGGGGCCCGTGCGTGTGCAGAGTGACTGGCGCCCGGTCGCAGATGCTGAAGGTGCGGCGCTGCGAGCGGCGGGCGCCTGGCGCAGTTGCGCCGGGAACTGTGACGCGTAGCCCCCAGTGTCGGTGCGACGCCGCCTTGAGGCGGCCCTTGACGAGGATCCCCGCGCCTCCGCAAGTGCCTGTCTCGCTTTTGCCGCTTGCCCGCGCTGCCGTGAACACTGCGGAGAAGCCAACCTTCTGCAGCTTGTGCTCTGTGCTGTCGAGCTCGCGGTGGGCCAGGTGGGTCTCCTGCAACGCGTAGACGTCGCGCGGCTGCCGAGCTCCGTCGCGGCGCAGCCAGCCCATGACCGACGGGCCTCACCGAGTGATGTTGGCGCTGAAGATGCGGCGCCCGAGGAGGGAGCAGTCGCCAAACTGCCTCCCCCCACCGCGCCGCGACCTTCAACGGGTCGTGGGGGCCTCCGAGGAGGCTGCCGCGGTCCGCCGCTGTTGGAGGTAGTCCTCCGCGGGGTCCGTCTCCTTCGTCTCCGCGTGTTCGTCGTCGTCGGCTGCTGCTGCTGGTGCTGCTGCTGCTGCTGCCGAGGAGTCCGCCTTCCTCCTCTTGCAGGCCTGTTGGATCTCGGCCCCCTCCAGCTCTGCGTTCAGCCTCGCCGCCTGGAGGTGCTGCTTCAGCTGGCCCGCGAACTTCCTGGTGTTCTTCTGCAGCTGCTCCAGCACCTGGCGCGCGGCGTCGTCAACCGCCTTGCGACCCTGCTCGTCCAGATCGTCGGAGTGCGCGAACTCCTGCTCTACCTCGGCGATCTGCACGTCACTCGGCGAGAGCAGGTCCGCGTCTGTGTCGAGCAGCTGCTCGAAGATGCTCCGCTGGCTGGCGTTCGGCTTGCCGTCCTGCTGGGTCTCTTCGATCTCCCGCTCGGCCTTCACGACCGCGTCCGCTCTCTCCTTTAGGGCGACCTTGGCCTTCTCGGCCTTCTGCTGCGCGATATCCGCCTGCTCGAACGCCCACTTTTACTGCTTATTGGCGTACTCGAGCTCCTTAACCGCCTCTGCCAAGCGCGCCGCGCGCGACTTGGTCTGCTTATTTGGCGCCTCCTGGAGCGCATCAGCTACGCCCGCGAGCTGCTTCGCGACGGCGTCTCCACTGGCGAGCTTCAGCGTGCCGATGGACTCCGTGACCGTCTTGAGTGGCGTTGCCAACGCGACGCCACCAGCCTTGGCGTCGCCGCTGCTGCTGCCACCAATTGGACTGCTGCTGCTGCTGCTGCTGCTGCTGCTGCTGCGGCTGCTGCCACTGCTGCGGCTTGCCCGTCTTGGGCCTGGCCACGCGGCAGCCACAGCTGCACCAGTAGCCGGTGTGCTCGAGGGTGGTGTGCCACACCAGGTCTGGCACTTCTTGCAGGTGGTCCATGCTGCGCCTCCTGGCGCCGCGCTGCCGTGGGCCTCGAAGAGGGTTATGTACTTCTCCCGTTGCAGGCAGCGACGGGACTCTGCCCGCTGGCGCCGATCGCGGCGATGCCACGCGGGCGAGCGCGATCGCGGCCGAGCGCCCGTCCCGCAGCTGCCGCCCCTCTCCCGGGGCTGGGGTCGTGGTCTGTCGGGCCGCTGACCCAACATGGGGCGCCTCGGACCACAACGCTTAGGAGGAGCAGGAGGAGGAGGAGGAGGAGGATGAGGAAGAGGAGGACGAGGAGGAGGAGAAGGACGAGGAGGAGGAGGACGAGGAAGAGGAGGAGGAGGGCCTATGTCTATTCAGGTCCCTAAGCATCCTGTGGACTTGTGCCCTCGTTTTGAGGAGACAGCGCCCCGCGTCTCCTTACTTTTCCCTCCTCCTTCCGCCCTCCCCCCGTCCCATCCCTGACTCTATCCCCAGCGTGTCGTTGTTGCCGCCCGCCCCCTCCCACGCTTCGCAGCCCC
This sequence comes from Prorocentrum cordatum, assembly GCA_963575745.1. Taxonomy (NCBI): domain Eukaryota; class Dinophyceae; order Prorocentrales; family Prorocentraceae; genus Prorocentrum; species Prorocentrum cordatum. The sequence goes on along the minus strand of CAUYUJ010017527.1, from coordinate 286,882 downwards.
ATAGGGAGCTCCACCGAAGCCCCCAGTGGCAGCGCCCGCATGCGGTTTCACCCCTATGTCGGCAAGCCTTTCGCATGTTCGGTGGCCCCATAGGGGGCTCCACGGAAGGCCCCAATGGCGGCGCCCGCACGCGGTCTCTCATTCCAGTGCACCACTCACAAATTTCTTGGCCTCACAGGGAGCTTCAACGAAGGCTCCGGTGGCAGCGCCCGCATGCAGTTCCATCTTCCATTTCGGCGACCCGGCGCAGTCCTCACACGCTTCGTGGCCCCATAGGGAGCTCCACCGACGGCTCCAGTGTCAGCGCACACCACATAAGTTTCGTGGCCCCAAAGGGAGTTCCACTGAAGGCCCCAGACAGCGCCCGCGTGTGGTTCCATCCCGCATTCCGGCGCAAATCTCAAAGAATTCGTGGCCCCACAGGAAGCTCCACCGAAGGCCCCAGGTGGCAGCGCCCGCATGCGGCTCCACCCCATTCTCGCGCACCCATCGGACGCTCCGTGTCGGCGGCGAGCCTGGGGGGGAAGTGAGCAGGGGCGGGCCTTCTCAGAAGGCTCCGAAGTCCCAGAGCCTTCTGACAAGTTTTCTGAGCCTTCCCCGAAAACGCAACGAACTGCGCAGAAGGCCGACGCTTCTGAGAAGCCCCGCCGCTTGCTGAGACGGCCGCCTCCTTTTCACTCCCCCCGCCTCGGCTCACCGCCGACCGTGGCCCCACAGGCAGCTCCGCGGGAGACCCCAGCGACAACGCCCGCCTGCGGCTCCACTCCGCTTTTCAGCGCACCCAGGGAGCTCCACCGAAGGGACCAGTGGCAGCGCCCACATGCGGTTCCGCCCAACATGTCGGTGCATCTCTCACACGCTCTGTGGCCCCGTAAGAAGCTCCACCGAAGACCCTAGGGAGCTCCACCGAAGGCCCCAACGGCAGCGCTCGCATGCGGTTCCGCCTTCCATGTCGGCAGAGCCCTCACATGCATCGTGGCCCCATTGGGACATACGCCTGAGTCCGCAGTGGCAGCGCCGGCATGCGGCTCCTCCCCCTCATGTCGGTACACCCCTTCTACGCGTCGTGGCTCCACAGAGCTCCACCGAAGGCTCCAGTGGCAGCGCCCGCATGCGGTTCAACCCTGCTTTTCGGCGCACCTCTCATATGTTTCGTGGCCCCACAGGGAGTTCCGCCTAAGGCACCAGTGGCAATGGCCGCATGCAGTTTCTCCCCCCATTGCTTTGCACCTCTCACACACTTCGTGGCGTCATACGGAGCTCCACCGACAGCTCCAATGGCAAGGCCCGCATGGCGTACCCGTGTCTTTTGTTGCACACCCGTCACACGCGTCGTGGCCCCATACAGAGGTCTACCGAGGAAGGTATCCACAAATGCGTTACTCACAACTGCACATGGTTGGGACCTTCGCCCGGATAACTGCACCACCCCTCTGGGCGAAGGTGGTATAACGAGTTGCGCCTTTTCTTTGCAAAAGCTCCCTTCTTCCCCTCTCGGGGAAAGGGTTACCACTGCTCCTTAATAGTACACACCCCCTCCCAACCCGACGGTGGGCAAACCCGGGACATGCCCCCCACCCCACTCTCCCTGACAAAAAAAATGATTCACTGCGTGGAGATTTTCCTGTCATGTGTCGCTGGAGAACTTGCTGTCAGTGAGCACCTGGTGTGAGAGCGAGTCAGCTTGGACGACGGGCGCGGCGGAGACGACGGCGACAGCGACGTCTTCAGTGACGTCCTCCTTCTGTGGTCATCTTCCAGGAGAGATGAAGAAAGCACCAGTGGAAGCGCGAGGTGCAGGGGACCGCCAAAGGAAAGAAGACTGAGTGAATCTGAGTATGAGCGATCTGAATGTGAGTAAGTCTGAATGTGAGTGACCCTGGGTGTGGATGAGTAGACGTGTCAGTTGGGCAAGTCTGGGTGTGAGTGAGCATGAGTATGAGTATAATGAATACAAATCTGAGTCTGAACGGGTCTGAGCACGAAGGAGTCTGACTACGAGTGACTCTGAGGGTGGGTTGGTCTGGGTGTGAGTGATTCTGAGCGTGAGTGAGTCTGAAAGTGGGTGAGTATAAGTATGAGTATGATGAGTATGAATATGAGTCTGAGTGGGTCTGAGTACGAGTGAGTCTGGGTACGAGTGAGTCTGAGGGTGGGTGAGTCTGAGTGTGCGTCGGTAGGAGCGTGAGTGGGTCTCAGTCTGATAATGATGAGTACGAGTCTGAGTCTGAGTGAGCCTGAGCACGAGTGACATTGAGAACACGTCAGTCTCGCCTTAGACATCGTCAGAATCTGCTCAACACGCAGACGAATCCGGCCACCAAAACAGGCACACCGCCCGACGCATTCTCGCAACCTGGGCCCCCTGAGGTGCGACAGCCAGCGCCTCGCCCGAGACATCCTGAAACACTGCTTCGAAAACTGATGACTTCGGGTGGTGGTGCAAGCAAACCGCTCGAGACATCCCCGCAATCTGGGCGCAGACGGAGGAAACAAATACCCCCTGGTACCCCCCCCCCCCCCTCCGGGAGTGCTGAAACCAACGCCTCGCCACCAAACATCCTCAGAATATGCTCCGTCATCATCACCATCATCAGCAGCATTATCATCAGCAGCATTACCAACATTATCATCATCAGCATCATCATCATGATCATGATCATGATCCTCATCACGATCCTCATCACATTCTCATCATCGTAGTCATCACCGCCATTCATCATTCACCTCCTCTCTAACCTCAGCATCGTCGTCATCAACATGATCATCGACATCATCATCACCACCATTTACCATCATCACCATCAACATCATTATCTTCATCATCATCAACATGATCACAGTCATCATCACCATCATCCGCATCAACATCACCATCATCATCACCACCATTATCATCATCGTTATCGCCATCTGCCAACCGTGACAGCGCCCTCTAACATCGTCATCACCATCATCGTCATCACCATCATCATCCGCATCGTCATCACCACCACCATCAGTATCAGCATCATCATCAGCACCAGCACCAGCATCAGCATCAGCATCATCATCATGAGTGTCATCGTCATAGTCGTCACCATCAGATCCTAACCAAAGAGTGACCCTGAGTGTGAATCTGGGTGAGGGAAAAAAGGGAGGAGGAGCAGGAGGAGGAGGAGGAGGAGGAGGGAGGTGAGGATCGAGTCGGCGAGGTCAGAGCAATAACAAGAACCCCATCTTCAGGAGATTGGGATAACAATCCAGAATGCACATTGCCTCCAAATCTGGAGTCTGCGCGGGCGCACCGCGACCCCTTTGCACTGGTGTTTGACAAAAGCGGCGAGGGTGTCGTCATATTGCTCGCTATGAGCAGGCCAACAATCCGTTCCAAAAAGCAGCACGGGCAGCACCCTGCCTCTACATCTGGAGCGCGCGCGGGCGCCCAGCGGCCAAGTTGCAATTGGCTCTTGGAAGGGACGGCGGTGGTGCCGGCAGATTGCTCGCTGCGCGCAAGCCCACCAGCCCTGCCAAACAGCGATACAGCGTGCACTGTGCCTTCACATCCGGAGCGTGCGCAGGCGCCCCGCGACCACTTTGCATGGGTTTTTTGCCAAAGACGGCAGGTGTGCCGTCATATTGGTCGCTGCGCGCTGGCCAGCCATCCCTGTCAAGAACAATGCAGGATGCACTCTGCCTCCGCATCTGGAGCATGCGCGGGCGCCCCGCGACTACTGTGCACTGTCTTGTTGACAAGGGGCGGCGGGGGTGCTGGTGTATTGTGTAAGCGTGGAGCACGTGCCGCACCTGTCGCGCCTGGCTCGCTTGGGCCTCTTGGGTGCCTGGTGCACCTGGAACCCGTGTCGCACATGGCATGCGTGGCGCTCCTGAGCAATATGCTGAGACCCCCTCGGGTGTTAATCCCATCAGCCCTCGGGGCGTCGGTGGTTTAGAGAGTTTCCTCCTCCACCCCTCCTTCTTCCCCTTCGGGGAGGGGCTTACCCCTCCCCCATACCCCCTCCCCTGGACCTGGAGGGGGGAGGGGGGGGTCGCGAGGTGTCAGGGCGTTCAAAACGGCCACGGCGAGGAAGCCAAAATCATTGATTGTACTACAATCGGGGCGTTGACCTAAGGAACCCTAAATCAGAAACGAGGCCCCTTTTCTCCATAAGTCAAACTTTGATTTCCCATCGAAAATCTGAAGAAAACCTAGGGCGAACTGTGAAACAATGAAGGAACACGGAGCCCCTCCCCAACAAGAGTTCCTTCTTCAGCGCCCCGACTGTATGGTTTTGGCCCCAGAGGACGGCGGGAGTGAGCGAGACGGCTTGCGGGCGGAAGGGGGGGCCTCGACCCCTCCCACCTGCCCCCGTCCCCTGGGGACGGGGCGCCCCACGAGGCGTCAGGGGGTGCTTGTCGGTCCAGGATGGGCCCGAGAGGGCCTCAGAGAGCTCAGATGGCTTCCAAGAGGGAGCCAGACGTTTCAACATGGTTCAAGATAGCCACCGACATGCCTCCCAAACTCCCCGAGTCAGCCCCAAGACGGCTCCGAGTGATCTTCGGGTGCCCCGAGGCACCCCCCCGGATGGCCCAGCTCCTTCAACAACCTAAGGAACAGTACTGTTGGTTGCCTTCTAGCCTCCTCGCTTCCGATGGGCTTCTGGGGCTTCAAGACGGCACCAAGATTGCCCAGGAGAGCTCAAGAGGGTTCTAAGAAGGCCCCAAGAAGGCCCCAACAGCGCCCCGTGGTGGCCCAGGACCCGCCTCTGTTTGAGCCACAGGACCGATGATCGCCCCAAGAGGCATCCAAGACTCCCGATTTGCATGGTCTTTGAAGCGTTGTTGCGTTGCCCGCCCCCCCTGCAACGGCCCTGCAGAGACCCTACAAAGAGGGGGCCCCTCTCTTGCGAAGCCTTGGGCCCCACTGTCTAAACAGAAGGGGGGTACGAAATTCAGGTCCCCCCTTGAAATCTCAAAGCTCGTGCCGCGCCTCTCCTCCTCATCCTTTGCCCTTTTTCCTCCTCCTCCTCCTCCTCCTCCTCCTCCTCCTCCTCCTCCTCCTCCTCCTCCTCCTCTCACCTCCAAGATGGTCCCAGAAGGTTTGCAGAAGGCTCGCAAGACACATCGCGGGGATATAAACGAAGCAACCGTGGCATGGGGACATGTGTTACACCACCAAACACATGTTCCCGCTGCTTTCTGCTTGCCCTCCGACACGCGTCCACGGCGGTTGTGCAACTGCGTGCTGCCGCGTCCCTGCTCCAGGAACTCCCCTGGCAGGCACTCCTGACTGGGCTGGTGGGGATACTTTTTGGTCAACGGCCTCGTGAAGCGGGTCAAAAGGCGTCCAAACTCTAGCCAGGCCACGACTAGGCAGCGGAAAAACGGGAAAACAAGACAGGCGCAGCAAACGGGCGGCAGCTCAGAAAGGCGAAAAGAGACCCAGTCCCGGCTGGTGGGGATACGCCAAGCGACGAGAATTGATTTGACCACGGCATAAGAAGAAACGCCGCAAAATCGGGATCCCCAAGATCGAACTCCGCCGAGAGAGGAGGAGCAGCAGGATCGAGGTCGTGCACGAGGGGGGCCGCCCACGACGGGGGGGGGGCGCAAACCATGGCCCGAAGCGCGTGCGCGGCCCAGAGGGGGCCAGGGGGGCGTATTGCAATAGGACGAGGGGCCATGACATCTCATGACCCCGGCCATGCTGTGCACCCCCTCTGGTCAGCACCTCCCCCCGCGGCCGCCCCCGAGACGAGGAGGAGCAGGTGGGAGGAAGGAGCGACCAGCGGAGGAGCGGGGAGCTGGTGACCGGAACCCGTGTCTAAAGCGCGGCGCGCTGGGCGCCGGCTTCGGCGAGCGCCCTGCAGGCTCGTCAGGCCGCGCCCTTGAAGAACTCGAAGCCGAGGAAAGTGATGGCGACCATCGGGAACGTCTTCACCTAAAGCACGACAGGAAACGGCTCTCGCGCGGGATGTCGTAGCGACCTTACTCCGCGGCTTACGCGGGCCGCTGGCGCGGCACGCGACATTGGAGAAGAGGGCGCTTCAACACACCTTACATGGCAAACTTACTAGCCAATGTCAGCACAATCGAACCCGTTCGTTTGCGTCGTTCATATGAGATACACGAAAAACGAACTTCTCAAAAGTAAACTGTCAGAGCTCCGATCAGATTTCTTGGATCGGCACTGATCCCCCTGGCGAAGCCCCAACGCCGTCCCTGGCGCGCTCCGCGCTCCAGGGAAGGGTTTGCAGCGCCGATCCAAAAAATCCGCGCGGAACTCCGAAAGTTCATGTTTTCTCTCAAATCGCCTTGCGCCGAGAAACAAAGGATTGGCTCACTGGGGGGAGACTCGGACGGGGTCAAGAAGAAAACGAATCCTTTCCAGAGAGCGTCCCGGAACGCTCTCGGAGCGTTCGCGTTCCAGAACGCTCTGCGACACAACAGGAATCCTTTGGAAAGCACCACAAAGGGATTCTATTGGATTGGAAATCGCCGCAAAGGGGTTACATTGGAAAGCCTCACGCCAGGAATCTTTTGGAAAACGCAACTAAAGGGTTCGCTTGGACAGCCGCACGAACAGGAATCCGCGGGAAAAGCACCACAATGGATTCCATTGGGTTGCCTCACAACAGGAACCCTTTGGAAAACATCGTTCAGGGAATGATTGAAAGGCATCACAACAGGAATGTTTTGGAAAGCATCACAAAGGGATTCTTTTGGATTGGAAAGCGCAGCAAAGGGACTCGATTGGACAGCCTCACAACAGGATTCCTTTTGAAAGCACTACACAGGGAATTCATTGGAAAACATCGCAACAGGAATCCTTCGGAAGGCGCCACAAAGGGATTCTGTTGGATTGGCCAGCGCCACAAAGGGATTTTATTGGAAAGCCCCACAACACAAATCTGTTGGAAAGCGCCACATACGGATTCTCTAGAAAATCCTCACAACAAGACTCCTTTGGAAAGCACAGCAAAGGTTTTCTATTGGACAGCCTCACAACAGGCATCCTCTGGAAAGCGCCACAAAAGGATTCGAATGGATTGGAAAGAGCAACGAACGGATTTGCATTGGAACCCTTCTCCACAGGAATCATTCGGAAAAAGCGCCACAAAAAAGGAATTCGATTGGAAATCCTCACAACAGCAATCCTTCGGAACGCGCCGCAGCAGGATTTTCTCGGATTGCCTCACAACAGGAATCCGTTGGAAAGCATCGCAATGGGCTTCTATTGGAAAGCCTCACAACAGGAATCATTTGGAAATCACCACAAAGTGATCCTATCGGACGGGAAGAAAAGGCAACAAAGGGATTGTATTGGAAAGCCTCACAACAAAAATCAGCCGAAAAGCACCACAACGGGGTTTTATTGGAAGGCCTCACACCAGGAAAAGTTGCCGCGCAACAAGAACCATTTGGAAAGCACAACCAAAGAATTCGGTAAGAAAGCCTCACAGCAGGCATCCTTTGGAAAGCACCGCACAAGGAATCCCATGGGATGGGAAAGCGCCACGAAAGGATTCGACTGGAAAGGTTCACAACGGGCATCCTTTGGAAAGCACCACAAAGAGGATTCTATCTGAAAGCCGCACATCACGAGTCCGCAGGACAAACACTACTAAGGGATTCTGATGAACTGCATCACAACATGAACCCTTTGGAAAGCATCGCAGTGGGTTTCTATCGGAAAACTTTATAACAGGCACCCCTTGGAAAGCATCACAAGAGGGATCCAATTGGATTGGAAAACGCCTCGGCAAGAATGCTGTTTGGAAAGCCTCACAACAGGAATCCGTTGGAACGCACCTCATAGGGATTCCATTGGAAAGCCTCGCAACAGGAATCGTTTGGAAACCACCACAAAGGCTTCCATTGGAACGGCACACAACAGGAACGACTGCCGCGCAACAGGAATCATTTGGAAAGCGTAACCAAAGGACTCGATTGAAAAGCCTCACAACAGGCATCCGTTGGAAAGCACCACGAAAATAATTCTAGTGGATTGGAAAGTGCCACAAAGGGATTATATCGGAAAGTCGCACGCCAGGAGTCCTTCGGAAAAACACAACTAAGGAATTCTATTGGGCTGCATCACCACATGAATCCTTTGGAAAGCATCGCAGAGGGTTTCTATTGGAAAACCTTACAACAGGCACCCCTTGGAAAACACCACCAAGGGATTCAATTGGATTGGGAAACGCCTCGACAGGAATGCTGTTGGAAAGCACAACAAGAACCCCGTTGGAACGCACCTCATATGGATTACATTGGAAAGCCTCGCAGCAGCAATCTTTTGGATGACGCCACAAAGAGATTCGTTTGGAAAGCCTCACAACAGGAATCCTCTGCATAGCACCACAAAAAGGTTTCTATCGGATTGCCCCACAACGGGAACCCTTTGGAAAGCATCGCAAAGGGCTTCAGCCTCATACCATGAATATGTTGGAAGTCACCGCAGAAGGATTTTATTGGCAGGAAAAGCGCTACAAAGGGATTCGATTGGAAAGCTTCACAACAGGAATCCTCGGGAAAACACCACAACGGGGTTCGATCGGAAAACCTCACAGCAGGAATGGTTGCCGCGCAACAGGAGATCTTGTGGAAAGCACAACCAAAGGCCTCACAACAGGATTTCTTTGGATAGCACAACAAAGGTATAGTGGATTGGAAAGCGCCGCAAAATGGATTCGATTGGAAACCTCACACCAGGCATTTTTGGAAAGCGCCACACAAAGGATTCTATCGGAAAGCCGCACAGCAGGAGACCTTGGGAAACACATTACAAAGGGATTCCACTGTACTGCATCACAGCAGGAACCCTTTTGAAAGGCATCGCAAATTGTGTTTTATTGGAAGGCCTCACAACAGGAATCCTTCGGAAAACACCACAAAAGGATTCTAGTGAATTGGAAAGCGCCACGAAGGGATTCGATTGGAAAGCCTCACAACAGGAATTCTTGGGAACGCACGTCACAGGGATTTCGAGGGGAAGCCCCGCAACGGGAATCCTTTGAAAACGCCGCAGCGGGATTCTGTTGGAAAGCGTCACGCCGGGAATGATTACCGCGCAACAGGAATCACTTGGAAAGCGCGACCAAATGAATTCGATTAGAAACCTCACAACAGGCATCTTTTGCAAAGCGCCAAAGAAAAATTTGATTGGATTGGAACGTGACACACAGAGGTTCTATTGGAAAGCCTCACACCAGGAATTCTGGAAAGCGCCACAATGGGATTCGATTGGAAAGCCGCACAGCAGGATCCCTTGGGAAAAGCACCACACATGGTTTCAATTGGATTGCATCACGGCAGGAATCCTTTGGAAAGCATCGCAAAAGGTTTTGATTGGATGGCCTCACAACAGGAACCCTTCGGAAACCATGACAAAGGGATTCTATTGGATTGGAAAGCGCCACGAAGGGATTCGATTGGAAAGCCTCACGACAGGATTTCGCATCTCGGAGGGAGTCGATTGGAAATCCAACGGGAAGCACCTCACAAGGATTTCGTAGGAAAGCCTCGCAACAGGAATCCTTTGGGAAACACCGCAGAGAAATTTTATTGGATTGGAAAATGACCACAACGGGATTCGATTGGAAAGCCTCACAACAGGAATCTTGCGGAAATCACCACGGAGGGATTCTAGTGGTCTGGAATGAACCACAACGGGATTCCTATGGAAAGCCTCACAGCAGGAATGATTGCTGCGCAACAGAAATCTTTTGGAACGCATTACACAGGGATTCCATTGGAAAGCCTCACAACATGCTTCTTTTGGAAAATACCACAAAGGGATTCAATTGGATTGGACAGCGCCACGCAGGGATTCTATTGGAAAGCCTCACGCCATGAATCCTTTGGAAAACGCAACTAGAGGGTTCTATTGAGAAGCCGCACAACAGGAGTCCGTGGGAAAAGCGCCACAAAGGGATCCCAGTGGATTGCCTCACTGCCGGAATCCTTTGGAAAACATTGCAGCGGGTTTTTTTATGGGAAGGCCTCACAACGGTAACCCTTTGGGAAGCACAGCGAATGGTTTCTTGTGGATTGGAAAGCGCCACAAAGGGATTCGATTGGAAAGCCTGACACCAGGAATCCTTTCGAAAGCACCACGCAAGGATTCGATTGGAAAGCCTTCAAACAGGAATCCTTCGGAAGGCGCCACAAAGGGATTTTGTTGGATTGGACAGCGCCACGAACGAATTCTATTGGAAAGCCTCACACTAAGAATCTGTTGGAAAGCGCCACAAAAAGGTTTCTGCTGGAAAGCCTCACACAAAGAATCCTTTGGAAAGCACCACAACGGAATTTTATGGAAAAGCGCCGCGCAGACCTTCTGAGAATTGACCAAAACAACAACACAAGGAAAAACCAAAAACACCAAAGAAACGAAAGACCCAATGATTCAGCCCTGGGTCTTTGGTTTCGTTGTTTTGGGTGTGTTTCCTTGTGTGTTTAGTTCTTCAGTACCCAGCCTCCTCGTCCTCCAACCTTCCTCCTTCTCCTCCGGTCTCCTCCTCGTGGAGAGGCGTCCTTCTGTGCTGGAGGAATAGATTTGCTTTCAGATGGCTTCCTTCAGAAAGCAGCCCCTGTGTAAGGCTTTTCAAAACGACATCCCTTTGTAAGGCTGCCACCCTTCTGCAGGAGGAGGAGGGGGGGGAGGAGAAGGGGATGAGAGAGAGGGATAGAGAACGAAGAAGATTGGAGGAGGATGAGGAGGATATATGGGATGCATGGAAGAAGAATAGGTATGATCATGTTTTGGGGGGGCTACCATATACATACATGTGTCTATATATATCTCTCTCTATGTATATATGTATATATATAAATATAAATATGTGTATATATATATATATATGTAGATTGGTCGCTCCCCCCCCCCAGCGACTCCCCAGAGCGCTCCAAGCACGAAGCCGCGGTGATCGCTACTGTCCTCCTTGTGCCCTTTTCCAATGTCTCGCTTCCCCTTGTTCGTTCCCTTCCACTTTCCAAGTGCTCGTTCCCTTCCACTCTCCCCATGTCCTTTTCCTCCTCCTTCTGCTGCAACGCAAGAAGCAGATAATACACAGCGTTTTTATATATATTATATATATATATATATATATATATATATATATATATATATGTGTGTAGTAGATATAGGTAACAAATAAATGTTCAAGAGCCGCGGGGTCTCAAAAATGTTCGATGTACCCTCGCACGATGCTCTCCTCGTCCTGGCTTCGCCTCGCGGGCGGCAGACGCCCACGCGCCCGCCCGCCCGCGAGGCAGGGCCAGGGCGCCCCGCCGCGCCCCGCCCAGGGAGCGCCCGCTCTCTCGGCATCGGGACGTGCCGTCCGCCCCGATTGGTGGGCCGACCATGCCAACTCGAGGGCACAGGGCAGCTTTCAATCCATCGGACTTTTACGGATATCGGATTTGTTGTACATGCTGCATGCATGAAGGAATCTCGTTGTTTTTAATGCTAGAAAGCCCGGCAATTTGAGTACATGATCCGCCCTGATTGGTGGGCCGACCGTGCCAAAGCGAGGGTACCCTTAAGTCGGGCCCGTCCCCCTACAGGGGGATTTTCGACGAAAAATAAAAGATACCCCAACGATGCCCCCAAAATGGCAAAAAATACTAAAGATAATCATCAGACTAAGTTTGGAGTATTTCTTTGCTATTTTTGAAGTATTTTTTATACATCGAACTTCTACGAATATAGGACTTCTAATACATGATTGATGTATGATTGAATGTATGCATGCACTCATCGTTGTTTTTAATAGTAAGGCCCTGCATGTTCAATACATGATCCGCACGCGGAGCATGTATTAAAAACGGCACTGTGCCCTCGAGTCCTGGCCATCCCGACCTGTGCAACCCGCACGTCCTTTGGCGTTCTGGGGCCACGCTGCCGTCGGAAGAGTCCTGTGTCCTCTGGGGCGCCCTGTGGAATCGAGTCCGGCTGTGCATCGCCGACCTCGATCGGCGATGCACCTCCCCCGGGGCTCGTGCCAGGTGCCCTGAACTAGGCCTCCCAGATTGGGGTCGGAGCAGATGGGGCCGGAGGAACGCGCCGCACAGGCGATGCATCGGCGATGCGGCTCGATGTGGAGCCCGACTTTCTCCACGCCGGCGTCGCCGATGCACCGCCGACGTCGCCGATGCGTCGGTGATACATCGCCGATGTATGCGGCGGGGGCGGGCGGAGGCCCGGCCCCTCTCTTTTGGCTCTCCCCCCGGGGTCCCAGCGCACCAACGTGCTGGGCCGCGCCCAGCCGCGGCGGCGGCGACGAGGGGGCACCCAGGAGAATGAGGAGGCGGAGGAGGCGGAGGAGGAGGAGGAGGAGGAGGAGGAGGCGGAGGAGGAGGAGGAGGAGGAGGAGGAGGAGACGGAGGAGGAGGCGGAGGAGGAGGGGGAGGAGGGCCAGCCGCCGCTGCCCCCGCTCGCCCTCCTCGGAGCTGCGGCGCCCCTGGTCGCCATCTCGGGCCCGAAGCCCCGCCAGAAGCCCCGAGGGCCCTCCGCCTGCATGATGGCCGCGGCCTCCTGCACCAGCGTGCGCGCTGGCGCGCCAGAGGTGGTGCCCACCACCTCTCGGTGGCAGCTCATGGGAGCCTTCCATACCGTCTTGCCAGGCCCTTGCGAATCGACGCTAAATCGGCGTTAGGTCGACGCTGACGACGCCAATCGACGTTGATCGACGCTAGCCGACGCTAAATCGGAGCTATCTCATCGATTCCCAGACGCCGATCGACGAGAGAGACAGTATTCCGAGGGTATACCAGGCTCCCATGCCTTGCCACCGAACCACCTGCATGCGCCGCCTGACGACGTCGATGGGGAAGGTCAGGGCCGACCCGGCGACGCCGGAGCAGCCCCCCGCGAGGAGCATCGCCAGCGGCGAGGTGTGCGGGATGCCCAGCGCCGCGAGCCTCGAAAGCGAGAGGGTTCGAAAAGTGTGCACGAGGTCGCCCGGCTGGCTAGGGAGCTCGTTGCTGGGCCAGTTTCCCACCACCACTACCATAGGTAGGAAGTGGAGGAGGAGGAGGAGGAGGAGAAGCAGGAGGAGCAGGAGGAGCAGGAGGAGGAGGAGGAGGAGGAGGAAGAGGAGGAGGACCTCCCCATCCTCAATTCTCCCCCGTCCTACCTGTGGTAGTGGTGGAAGATTGGCCCGTCACTCGTGGCATGCTGGACGCCCCAACCTTCCAAGCTTTGCATACAGCGAGCTCCTTCGCTCCCTGGCCGGCCAGGCGACCCGATGTCCGACAATGTGCTTCTCTCAACGCGCGGCCGAAGAGCTCCCGACCCGTTCCCCTGGGGCAGTTTTTCGCCTAGGAGCAATTTCTGATGGTCCTGGAGCCTGAACTGGCCATCGCTCGGACGTCCATTCCTGTGTTTTTTTCGGTTTCGTGCGTGGTGTTTTCGCCAAATGATCAAGGATGCTCCTCGATGGTCCTCGCCGAAAGAAAAATGCACACGTCCGAGCGATGCCAAGTGAAAAAACAAGGGGACGAAACCAGCGAAAACGCCAAGCTCGAAAACACTGGATCGTCGGCGCTCTGGGCCTTCTCTGCTGCATGCGATCGGGTGGACGTACGGTCAGGATGTGCTGCTTGGCGTACCGCGGCGGCGGCCCCGACGACACGCTGCGCAAGGCAGGCTGATAGCGCGTCGCTCCGCTCCACGGGATGGCAGGCTAGGGAGAAAGCTCGCGACCCTGACATTCGCGCGCCGCGCCGGGGCGTGGTGGGCCAAAGCCCGCGGCGCGGCGCGCCGGGCAGACGCTCGCGGGTGCCTCGCTCTGGAAGGCAAGCGGGAACCCGCTCGGTGATGTCGCTTGCACAAGAATCGGGCGTTGACAGAACTGGGTTTAGTGGAACCTGGTTGAGTGATCTGTACCGGGGGCGCCCCCCCGTCCCATTTCCACTAACCAGAACTGACGTCACCCGAAAAAACAACAGCTATGGCAAACCTGGTTTAGTGATTCTGGCCAATTCGAAGGCTCGGGGGCCCTACCACTAACCGGGTCCCCTTACCCAGGGTCCTGGCCATACCCGAAAGAACTCAAGCATGACGATCGGCGGCCCCCCTCGGGCGAGATCGCTGGTACATCAACGATCCTGCAGACGGAGCCACACACAGATCATGCAGGTGCCAGTGTCGCGAGGCAGGAGAGATGAAGGAGGGGAGGCAGCAAATAACCGCGGCTTGAATGAGGAAGAGAAAATGGGATGCGGGCGACGCCACCATGCGAACTGCGCCGCCACGCACACTGCGCCACGTGGGCCGTCGGAGCTCCCTGCGGGGCCACGATACGTGTGAGGGGTGTGCCGAAATTGGTGCGACGCCACTTTGCGAACTGCGCCACTGGGGCATCGATGGAGCTCACTGTGGGGCCACGAAGCGTGAGGGGTGTGCCAAACTGGGCGAGACGCCACAATGCGAACTGCGCCTCTGAGGCCTTCGGTGGAGCCCACCGTGGGGCCGCGGAACGTGTGAGGCCTGTGCCGAAATTGGTGCGACGCCACATTGCGCGATGCGCCACTGAAGCCTTCGGTGGAGCACACTGTGGGGCCACCAACCGTGAAAGGGGCGTGCCGAACTGGGTGCGACGCCACCATACTAACTGCGCCACTGAGGCCTTCGGTGGAGCACACCTGTCGGGCCACGGAACGTGCGTCAGGTGTGCGATCCGTGGCCCCACAGTGGGCTCCACCGAGGGCAGCAGTGGCGCAGTTCGCCTGGTGGCGTCGCACCCCTGTGTGCCGGAATGTGTGCGCCGCCACTATGCGAACTGCGCCACTAGGGCCGTCGGTGGAGCTCCCTGGGGGCCACCAAACGATTTGAGGGGTGTGCCGAAATGGGTGCCACGCCAGCATGCAAACTGCGCCTCTCGGGCCCTGCAAGGCCACGAAACGTGTGAGGGGTGTGGCGAAACGGGGGCGACGCGACCATGCGAACTGCGCCACTGTGGCCTTTTCAGGTGGAGCTCCCTGTGGGGCCCGAAAACGCGTGAGAGGTGTGACATGGACATGCGGAGCGCATGGGCAGGGATTGGAGGAGGGGGGGAGGGCAGCGGGAAGGACAGAGACGTTGGGCGTGTCTCTGCAAATGGCGACTCACCACCACAACATGGCTGGGAAAAAACACAATTACCCTGGTGAAGGAAGGACCCAACCAAATGCAGCTGTGAAACCGCGTGTGGGTAGCGCTTTCGGTGGCGCTCCCTATAGGGCCACGAAATGCGTAAGGGGTGTCCTGCACTGGGAGGGGGAGGCGCATGCGGCCGCGGACACTGTGGTCTTCGGTGGAGCTCCTTATGGGGCCACGACGCGCTGTGCTGGGCGGGAAGTGCTCGTGCGACTGCGGCCGCTGGGGCCTTCGGCGGAGCTGCTTATGGAGCTACGAAGCGCTGTACTGGGTGGGGGGCACCCATGCGGCCGCGGCCACTGGGGCCTTAGGTGGAGCTCCCTATGGGGCCCCAGAACGTGCACGTGTGAGGAATGTGCCAACATGGGGGGAGGGGGACGGGAGGGGGCGCATTCGAACGGCACCGGTGGGGCCTTAGGTGGAGGTCCTTGTGGGGCCACGAAGCGTGTGAGGGGTGTGCCGAGATGGGTAGCGGGGGCGCATGCGACTAGCACCACCGGGGCCTAAGGTGGAACTCTCCATGGGGCCGCGAAGCGTGGGACGGGTGTGCCGAAATGGGTGGCGGGGACGTGTGCGAACGGCACCACTGGGGCCTCAGGCGGAGCTCCCTAGGGGGCCACGAAACGTGAGAGGGGTGTGCCGCAATGGATGACAGGGATGCATGCGGACGGCACAAATGGGGCTTTAGGTGGAGCTCCCATGGTGACACGAAGCGTATGGGGTGTGTGCCCACATGAAGGGCGCATGCGAACGGCACCACTGGGGCCGTTGGCGGAGCTCCCAAAGGGGCCACGAAGCGTGTGAGGGGAGTGCCGAAATTGGTGGCGGGGACGCATGCGATCGGCACCCTTGGGTCCGTAGGTGGAAGTCCCTATGGGGCCACGAAACGTTTGTGGGGTGTGCCAAGCTGGGTGACGGGGATGTATGCGAACGGCACCGGTGGGGCTTTAAGTGGAGCTCCCCATGGTGTCGCGAAGCGTGTGAGGGGTGCGCCGACATGAGTTGCACGGACGCGTGCGAAAGTCACCATTGGGGCCTTAGGCGGACATCCCCATGGGGACACGACACGTGTGACGGGTATGCCGAAATCGGTGGCGGGGACGCATGGGAACGGCACCACTGGGGGGAGCTCCCTAGGGGGCCACGAAACGTGCGAGGGGTGTGCCGAAATGTGTGGCGCGGAAACATGCGAACGGTGCCCCTGGAATCGTGGGTGGAGCTCCCTGTGGGACCACGACGCGTGTGAGGGCTGTGACGAAATGCGTGATGATGGTAGTGATGATGACGGCGATGATGATGACAGTGGTGGTGACGGTGACGGCAATGGTGATGATGCTGATGATGGTGACGATGATGAAGCTGCTGACGATGGTGGTGATGATGATGCTACAGATGATGCTGAAGATGATGATGCTGCTGATGATGCTGATGATGCTGATGACGATGACGATGACGATGACGATGACGATGACGATGATGATGATGATGATGATGATGATGATGATGATGATGATGATGATGATGATGATGATGATGATGATGATGATGATGATGAGTGGACGAGGGAGGAGGGGAGGAGGAAGGAGAGGAGAGGCGGGGCGCTCTCTCTGCGTAACTAGAGTGGACGCAACACCACAGGATGGTTGGGAGCAGATGATCATTTTAGCCGCTCTCCTGGGACCTGGCAAGAAGGAATAACGCCGACAGGCCATGACGATGCCAATGTGGAACCGATCGGAAATTGCCCCTGGGAAACTCCGGAGCCCACCTGGGGACCTAGCCGGAGAGCCGGCGCCGGACGCGTTGCAACTTCCTCCGATGAGGGGTGGGAAGGGGTACTGACTGCGTCCTACAGGCCTCATCAAAAATGGTTTGAAACGCCGTTCGAAATCGAAACGCCCGATAGATCGGGCACCTGTCAGAAAATGCGTCGTTCAAGAGGGCACTGCTGGATTTCGGACCCACCTGCGCGTGGGCCGAAGCCTCATGCCAACATTGAAATAGCGCCGACCGCGCAAGCATCAAAAACAAAAACCGATAAATTATGTTTGACGAGTCTTGTAGGGTTAGGCCTCCCACGAAGATTTCATGTTCCATGCAAGATCGCCCATCCGCAGCCATTTCACTTGGGCCCGTCCGCCTGGCGAGGAATTTCGCTCACATGCCCGTCGAATGGGTGCAGTCCGAGCTCGCGCTGTCGAGGAGGAAGAGGAGGAGAAGGGGCATGGGCGCTGTGCGATGGTCCTCTGCGGCCCTCTTGGCCACTACGTGTATGCCGCCGCGCCGTTTGCTCTCGACGCGCCCGAATCGACGAAACTGGCATCACTGCAAACCCACGGCAAACTCTGCGCCGGAGGCGGAGTCTGCCCTGGTGCCCGCGGCGCCCTCCCCAAGACGCAAGGCCGCGCGTCGGAACAAAAACGGCGTGGCATGGATCCCTCAGGCAGGATGCAGGGGTGTCTGACCTGGCCGAGGCTCTAGAACATCGGCCAGCAAGGGGGGAGAAAGCCAGATCCGTTCCACTTCGGTCTCTGGGCCCCCCCCCCCGAGGCCTGCCTGGCGCAGCGTGTCGCCCCGGATCCGTTCTCGACGCTCCCGCGGGGCCCCGCAACGGCCCACGAAGGCCGCAAAAACGGCCAAAACACCTGGCCGATCCGGTGCTGGGCCGCCCCCCCCCGGAGAGCCTGGTCTTCAGGGCGTCGTACGTGCCGAACGAGGCGGAGATGGACGGCACCGTGAGCAGCAGCGACGGCCCAAGGCCGCGGTAGAGCCCGGGCAGGCCCTCGCGGCGCAGCGTGGCGGCGATGGCCCGCGCCACGGAGCTGCGCCCCTCGGCGGCCATCGCGCGCGTGCGCAGGAAGTTCGGCGGCTCAAAGTAGACAGGCGCGTCCCACTACTCGCAAAGTTACTGCCCGCAAGTGGCCTGGATCCCCCGGGGGGATCTTCGATAAATTGCATCGAAGCAGACGTGTGTTTTTGCTCGGATGTCTGTGCTAGAGGGCACTCTGCGAGTAGTGGAAGGCGCTCGTGCGACCTAAAGGAAGCACAGAGCCCTGAAGGACGGGGCCCCACAGAAGAGGCAACGATAGCAGCAGCACACAAAACGGCAGGCACGAACAGCGCCAGAAGTTTATGGTGATGACATAGGGTCTCGTAGTTTGAGCCGCAGAGAGGTCCAGCGGGTAGCACGCCACCACCGCGGCGCAGCCGGCGACGGCGCCAGAGAGGCAGCGCCCGTGCCTGCGAGAGACGCGGAGAACGGCACGGGCTGGGCATCGCTTGGCTGGAAGGGCCGATGAGCGAGCAATCACATGTCTACACGCACGCCCTCCTAGGTGGCGCCATCCGAACCCCACCCCCAAAAGAGCCCAGAATCGGATCGACAAGTCGGATCGGCCATTGAACTGAATCGGACCGGCGGAAATCGGCAGCCGAGTCGGGAAAAGTCGAATCGGCGGAAATCGGCAGGCTGGTACGCGTCCAAGAAGACATCGGCACCCAAATCGTAATCCCAGATATCGAATCGAATCGGAGGAGTCGAGATTTATGTCGGGCGTGTCCCCCTACAGGGGGATTTTCGACGAGAAATAAAAAATACCTCAACAATACCCCAAAACATAGGGATTGGGATAGGTTCCAGGCTGGTAAGAGGGGGGGGGGGGGGGTCGAAGTTCGCTGCCGACCTCCGCGGTCCCCGGAGCTGACTGCGACCACGTGTGCATATATGTTGTTGGCCCCTGCGCCCAGGGGGGGGCACAAATGTATGACCTATCGACTCGAATGCCAGGATGTCCCATATTGTGTCCATACGTACGGCCAGCCCGTACAATAAGGACTCACGAGAAGGATGCAAGGGCCTTGGAAGGCCATGCCGACACTTTGCGAGCGGGGCACGGCCAGCGAAAGCGGCCGAGGATGGGCCGCAGGGGAAGGATGCAAAGGTAACCTTGGACGGTCGCTCATCCTTACTATGCGGATTGACTGTGCTCCCCTCCAATTCCCACATTTCTTTCCATTTTCACGGGAATCAACGTTCATGTCTGTGCCACCGTTCCCCTCCCGATGAGAGCGGCACGGGCTGGTCATCGCTTGACCAGGAGCAGACGGCATCGGATCGGGAATCGGATCGGAACGTGCATCGAATCGGGCCCCAGGCGTGCTGGCGCCGCAACAAAAAGATCACGACGGGAAATGTCTGGCCGTCTTGAGCCTCCGGGGGCCTTCGCCGGGTCCTGAGGAAAAACAACTCAGGAGGAAAAACAGGAGGCGGCGCACCACTGAGACCCGCTCCTGGGACGAGGAGGTGCAAACAGCCAGCACCTCCCTCGTCCAGACAAGAAGGAGGGCTGCCGTGGACGAGAGCCCACCTCAGCCCTCACAAAGATCCTCGGCCGAGAGCTCTCGCCGCTGCCGCAGTGCAGACCGCACCGCGGCAGCAGCGGGGGCCCTATTGTCGAGGGTCCCACCCCGCGAAGACGTCATCCCCGAACCGCTCTTGGCCAGGGGTCGGGTCTCCGTGGCGATCCGTTTCCGGTACGATTTCCCTGTTGGTGTGTGTGTGTGTGTTAATACGTTTCGTGTGTGTGTGTGTGGTTGTGTGTATGTTGTATGTGCTTCTGTGTATGTATCTGCGTACATGTATGCGTATGCGTATGTGTATATGCATGTGCGTGTGTACGTATACACATACATGTATGTGTATGCGTGCAGGTGCATGTGGATGTTGTGTATAAGCCATGTGTGCACGCGTGCGTGTATGCCAACGCGTGTGTAGGTGTACCGTGTGTGTATATATGCGTATACACATTATCGCAATATTGAGGTTTGTGTGTGCGCGTAAGGCATACATGCTGGTGGTGTGGCGTAGTGTGTGTGTGTGTGACGACGACGACGACGACGGACGACGACCGATCGACAACGACCGACGACGACAGACGACGACCAGTGCTGCACATCACTTGAACTTCCACGTGCTCCAACGACTGCTTGATCGTGGGGGGACGGTTTTGACATGTTTTGCGGCGCTCCTCTGAATGTTCGTTCCTTTTCTGGATTTCTCGCTTTCGGTTCCCGTTACCCTTCCTCCAGTTACGGAGACCGCCCCCTCCAAAAGTGACGTCCGAATCGAGATATTGCGGAGGCCTTACGGCCAGTGCCGCCGACCCTGATGGGCCATCTTTGGGCCTTTTTTGGGGAGCACCCCCCCGACCAAACTTGGTCGGTGTCGGCGGTTTCGATCGGGACATCCTCACATAATCAGCCAGGCTCTTCTGGGGCTGTCCTAGGGCTGGCTTTCTGGGCTCTCTTGGGCCGACTTGGAGGCCTTTTTAGACCCCCTTGCGTCCCTCTTGGGTCCCTCTTGGGCTCTTCTTGGGCCATCTTTGGGCCGTTTTTGGGGAGCACCCCCCCGACGGCGGTTTCGCTCAGGACATCCTCACACAATCAGCCAGGCTCCTCTGCGCTGTCTTAGGGCACTCTTGGCTCTCTTGGCTCTCTTGGGACGTCCTGGAAACATTGTTTGACCACCTCGGGTCCCTCTTTAGCCCCTCTTGGGCTCTTCTTGGGCCATCTTTGGGCCGTTTTGGGGAACCTCACCCCGACCAAACTTGGTCGGAGTCGGCGGTTTCGCTCAGGACATCCTCAAAAAATCAGCCAGGCTCCTCTGGGGCTGTCTTAGGGCACTCCTGGCTCTCTTGGGCCGTCTTGGAAGCATGTTTTGACCCCATCGGGTCCCTCTTGAGCCCCTCTTGGGCTCTTCTCGGGCCAGTTTTGGGCCTTTTTGGGAGAGCTCCCCCCTGACCAAACTTGGTCGGTGTCGGCGGTTTCGCTCGGGACTTCCTCACAAAATCAGCCAGGCTCCTCCGGGGCTGTCTTAGGGCTGACTCTCTGGGCCCTCTTGGGCCGTCTTGGAGGCCTTTTTAGACCCCCTCGCGCCCTTCTTGGGTCCCTCTTGGGCTCTTCTTGGGTCATCTTTGAGCGGTTTTGGAGGACCCCACCCCGACCAGACTTGGTCGGTGTCGGCGGTTTCGCTCAGGACATCCTCACACAATCAGTCAGGCTCTTCTGGGGCTGTCTTAGGGCACTCTTGGCTCTCTTGGGCCGTTTTTGAAGCCTTTTTAGACCCCCTCGGGGTCCCCTTGGGCCCCGCTTGGGCTCTTCTTGGGCCATCTTTGGGCCGTTTTGGAGGAGTAAGGAGCTGCTCCCCCTCGACCAAAGTTGGTCGGTGTTGGCGGTGTCGCTCGGGACATCCTCACAAAATCAGCCAGGCTCCTCCGGGGCTGTCTCAGGGCACTCTTGGCTCTCTTGGCTCTCTTGGGCCGTCCTGGAAGCCTTTTCTGACCACCTCGGGTCCCTCTTTGGCCCCTCTTGGGCTCGTCTCGGGCCATCTTTGGGCCGTTTTGGGGGACCTCACCCCGACCAAGCTTGGTCGGTGTCGCTGCTCCTGCGCATCGCTGGGGAGAGGATGTGCAGCGTCGGGATCCTCATCACCGTGCTGCCACACCGTATCACAGTCAAGATGCTGGTGTCCGAAGGTGCCCTCGGCCTCGCCTCAGAACTGAATTTTCGAACTGCTGGAACATCCCAGCGCGAACTTCCGTGCTGGGGGCCAGAGTTCACCCCCGAGCAGGCGCCTGAAGGTAGCCTTGCGCACAGGATCCTGGCCATCGCTCGGACAAAAAATGCACACGTCCGAGCGATGCCAAGGATCCGGCACCGAGCTCACACCCCAAACGAAGCGCTCGACCCCAAATATTCTCGGATCCGTGCGCCTCGGGGATGGTGGAGAGCAGCTGCATCATCTGAGCTCGACTGATGCCCTCTCTGAGCTGCTGCCTAACATCGCTGGGAGAGACTAACAACACATTCAAAACCTCGTCATGGTCAGTTTTTATCATATGGGGCCCGACGAGATTCCACCCGACACGGCAAAGGCTGAGGTAAACCGCCCCGACGGGGCCCCGCACTAGCCTCCAAAAGGGCTGCAGAGACAGTGTTTGATGAGCCTTTTGCCAGGCCCTCAACAAATCAACACCGCTCACCCTACGATCCAAGACCCAACAGCAGTAACGAAACACTAACGGAACCGTCGCATCGACCACGGGATCGTAGCTGGGATCGTGATGGGTGGCAAGGCAGGCTGTGTGATTCACCCTGCCTCGGGCTCCCATGAGCTCGGCAGCCAGCGCTCGCAAAAACAGGAGGAGGAGTGGGATGAGGGGGAGGAGGGGGAGCAGGAGGAGGTCGAGGAGGAGGAGGAGGAGGAGGAGGAGGAGGAACGGGTCGGGACCTCCAGGGATCCCGTCTCTAAACACTCTGGACAACGCATGTCGCACGTCTGGAGCTGCATTAGGGAAACAAGCAATGGCATAAACATAAAGCTCTGAGGTCCGCGCGGATTCCTCGGATCGGCGCTGGAGCCGCCTTGGCGGCGCCTCCGGCGCCGCCCCTGGCGCGCTCCGCTCGCCAGGGAGGGGGGTCCAGTGCCGATCCGAGGAATCCGGGCAGACCTTCGAGTTGTTATGTTTGCGTCATTGTTTGGTCCTCCTATGCATGGGCACGGAGTCGGAATCGACTTGGATCGCAGGCGCCAGGATCCAAAGCAACAGCCTGCGAGCATCGGGCCGTATCAGGATGCTGTGGCATCAAGATCGAGTCGGGTCGGTGGGCTGACATACCACGTTTCAATGATGATGTGGATCGGTCAGGCGATGCCGAAGGGCATGACCTCTCCAGGGTCCTCGCGGAGTCCTTGCCTCGGCGTCAGATCCCCGGCCGACTGTACAGGCAGGAGGTGCGTCCCCGCTTCCAGCTCCTGGGGGCCCTCGCTGGGCCCTGGGACCGTCAGATCGGGGAGAGGTGCGACTCGTGTTCGGGGGTATCGGGATGGCCTTACGATCATCACATGAAAATGAAGACATCTGACGCGAGCTGCCGCTGCGAACATCCCACGAAGACTGGGCCGTCACAGTCCAGGACGCGCTCGCCAAAAAACATCGGCAAACCCGAAATCTGGCGCACGCGAATCTTACGTTCCCCCGATCAGAGCACGACCCAGAACAGGAAGCCTGTCCCCGGGAAGTGGCCCCAAAGCTGCGGGGACCCCGCAGCGACAAAACTCAAGACGTCGGAGGGGGAGGGAGGGGGCGCGCGCTGGCGCAAGGCTGAGGAGCCAGGACGAGTAGAAAGTCGGGTGGGGATGAACAATCGAGAAGCTCTGAGATCCCCTGGCTCTGGAGGATGTCTCGGGCGCCGCGGCCTTCTCAAAGCGTTCTGGAACGGAACGCTCTGAGAGCGTTCCGTAACGCTCTGGAGCGGATCTATCCTCGTCCTACTGTAGGAGCTTGACGACAAGAAACCTTCCACAAGAAGCCCAACCCTGAGACCCCAGGACGCCCATTGATGTTTGGTGTGGGCACGTCACGCTGTCCATGGCAAAACCATCGAAACCCAAGAAACCCAGGGCACCCTGGTGGCAAGCAGGGTGTTTCTTGGAATGGGTATCCACTGTAGCCCCGTCCGGAAGAAGCCCAAACAAACCTCAGGATGTTGGTGCTCGTGCCGCTTTGAGTCTGCGGGCGCCAGGAGCTGCCGAAGGCCCCGGAGGACTTGCAGTGCTCGAAAACGGAGAAGTTGACGGCCGCGAAGGGGAAGCGGTGCATGCAGGTCAGGGTATTCCCCTTCCAAAGGGCAAGGACGCCCTCGCGGTTCACGATGTACCTAATGCACCTTGGCCCCCGTCCCGCTCCTCCTCTTCCCCTCGGCAGCCAGAAGGGAAGAGGAGGGGGAGGAGGAGAAGGACGAGGAGGAGGAGGAAAAGGAGGAGAACGAGAGTGGCAAGGAGAGGGTCAAGAGGAGCAGGGGGACAGGGAGAAGTCTGCGGAGGACGAGCATCGGGTGCGCCGGGGGGCCAAGAAGAGGGTCAGCGCACCATGGCCCGTGGCAAGTGCGCGGACGAAGGGGTCCAGGGAAGGCATTAAAAGAAAAAGAGGGGGGAATGGAATGTGGAAGATTTCATAGCCGCGGCCATGATATCTACACGCCCCCCTGCGCCGCCAACAAAAATATCTCCGTATCCACTGCCGCGGGGTCGTCAACCAGAGACTCGGGGAACGGCGGAAATGGTAACTGCCCGCCAACCTGGCAGGTCAAATGTTCATATCCGCCACTCCTCGAGATCCCAGAGCACGACTTTGAAACAGTGGATGTGGACATATTCTGGCGGTGGACCTTAGTCGTCGACCCTTCCATAGACGCCTCCAAGGGAACGAGGAGCAGAGGTTGGTCGCGCGACCCCCAGCGGCGGCCGCCCCCTTCCCTCACCCACACCCGCTACTGATATCCTTCAGAACCGATGGACGACCACGCGCGGCCATGGATTGCCCAAAGGTCCCGGGCATTAGCAAGGGCCTGGCGACAGCCTCTTGCCCCAGCTGCCCCTTATGCGTGAGCTACATCGAGGGCATCAAGGCGGAATGCCCCGTTGGCGCGGGCTGCTACGAGGACCATCCCTGCCGGCACTCCAGCACCACCCTGGACTGCTTCGGGGTTATGGGCATCAACATGGCACTGCCGATCTCCTGCGACCCCAGCTGCCTTGTTGGCGCGAGCTGCTAGGGGGACCACCCCTGCCGGCATTCTGGCACCACTGTGAACTTTTACGAGCAACAAAATTCTGGGCATCAACATGGCGCTGTCGATCCCGTCGGCGCGGGCCGCTACGAGGACCGCCCCTGCCGGCATTGTGGCACCACCGTGATCTTTTACGAGCAAAGGGGTTCCAGACATCAACATGGCGCTGTCGATCTCCTACGACCCCAGCTGCCTCCTTGGCGCGGGCCGCTACAAGGACCACCCCTGCCGGCACTCCAGCACCACCCTGGACTGCTACGGGAATTCTGGGCATCAGCATCGCGCTGCCGATGCCGATCTCCTGCGGCCCCAGCTGCACCGTTGGCGCGCGCTAGAGCGGGAGCGAACATGGGAGCGGACCCCGCAGTTAGCACTGCCCAACATCGCGTATCCAGGTGTCAGGGGCTCTGCAGGTACCCGCTCCTGCCTGGCGGGGCCTCCCCCCGCCGAACCCGCCCCCCCCGTGCAGGGAGGGGCCTCGGCAACACATTGTAAGTATGCGCTGCGTGCCTCTCTTCGCGTGACGTGCCCTGGGCACCGCACCGCAACCGCGATGTACGCGTTGCTGCGCCTTCTCGGTGCGCGCAACCTTCCGACTTCTCTGCCCCGTTCTGCCCGCCGCGCGGGCCTCTGGCCGCTCGGTGCCCCCTTTTTTCCTTCCTCCCCCCTGCCTGTGTGCTGTGCCTCCTTTCCTCCGGGCTCGCCCCCGTCTCGGCTGGCTCAGGGAAGGGGAGGAGGAGGAGGAGGAGGAGGAGGAGGAGGAGGAGGAGGAGGAGGAGGAGGAGGAGGGCAGGAGGAGGAGGAGGAGAGGAGGAGGAGGAGGAGGAGGGCGCAGGAGGAGGAGGAGGCGGAGGAGGAGGCGGCGGAGGAGGAGGAGGAGGGCGGAGGAGGGCGGAGGAGGGCGGAGGAGGAGGCCCCCTTTCCCCCTGCGCGTCGTTCCCTGCCCCTGCGGTGTGGTGCCTCCGCTCCTCCCCCCCGGCGCCCCCTCCCTCCGCCAGTCGGCCCGCTGCCCCCCCCCGTCGGTCCGCCTGCCTCCTTCGGCTGGCTGCCTCCGCTGCTCGCTCCTCGCTTTTGCCTCGTCGCTCTGCTTGGCCACCTCGCCCCGAAGTAGTCAGGCCTGTCCCCCTGCAGGCCGATCTTGGACGAAAAACAAAACAACCCCCCCCAAATACACAAAAAATAATCAAAAATGGTCAAAACATAGTCCCCAGACTATTTTTTACTATTCGTGAATATTCCCTCTGTACAGGGACAGGCCCCACTTAAACCTTGCCCTTCTCTCGCTGGCCCGGTGTCGTCCTACTTCTGGCTGGCGATCGGCCTGTCCTGCATCGTATGAGTGTGCTGTGTTCCTTTCGCGTTAGCTATGCCCGACGGCAATCCCGTCGGGCGTTCCTGCCGGCCGGCCGAGTGGCTTCGGTGACACGCCCTCGACGCCGAGAAAGCTGGTGTCTGTGCGCGTGACTCAACCTGGCCCGCGAAGGTTGCCCCGGGATTCCTACAGGAGCGCCAACAGACGGTCAAGAGAGCCCAAGAGGTCTCCAACACGGCCTAAAGAGGCCTCAAGAGCCCAAGACAGCCGAAGATGGCCCCAACATGCACTGATATAGCCCCAGGACGTCCCCGAAAGAGACCCCCCTAAACGCATACACAGCCCAAGGCGGCCACCAGAGCCCCCAAGACAGCCCCCAGACGACCAAGGATGGCCCAACAAGGCCCTAAGATGGAATCAAGTAGGGGATCGATGTGTTATCCTTGCCCCCGCTGTTCTGTTCCACTGGAAGCCTCGGGGATAAGGCATGGATAACAACCTGGCCTCCAAAGGCTGGGATTTTATCCATGCCCCCGCTATGGCCCCTTGCGGGGTTGGGGCACCAGCAGGTGTGTGAGTAAAACTTCTGTCGCCGATCAAGATGCCCCCTAGAGACCCCCAAGAGGCCCAGAGATGATCCACAGACGCCCCGAACGTGCCACGGTACAACCACGGTGCGGCTCAGCTGGGGGGGGAGGCAGCGGCGCAGAGCGCAACCCTTCAGATGCGGCATCGCATGCGACCCCGGCTCCCGCTCGGGCGACCCCCGTTCCCGGCGGGGGGGGGAGGGGGGGGGAGGCGAGAAGCAGGAGGGGGAGAGAGGGAGAGAGGGATAGGGGGGCGGGAGGCGAGAATGGGTCAGAGGAAGGTTGGCGGCGCACACAAGGAGGTGGGGGAGGGGGGAGGGCCTCCTCGGAGGCTGCTTCTTAGAAGGCGCCGGCCTTACATCTATGGATAAGGCCCGCGCCTTCTAAGAAGCCTCCCCCCTCCCCCCACCCCCCTCGCGTCACCAGCTGCGGCGGACGCGAACGAGGAGCAAGCGCCCAAGGGCTACACCGTTGGCCAGCGTGCAGCGAGCCCCGAGGCCGCGTCGCGTCTGGCAGGTGGATCGCTCAAGCTCTCCGCCGCCTCTGGCGGTGCGCGTTGCGAGCAGGAACGCAGCAAAGCCACACTGTGCGGAGCTACGCTGTCAATGCCGCGCTTTCCTGTGGCTTTGCTGCGCTCCTGATCGCAACGCGCACCGCCAGAGGCGGCAGAGAGCTTGAGAGATCCACCTAACAGAAAACGCCCATGCTCTTGCGCGTGGCCCCCGATCAGCAGGCGGCGCCCTGGCGCTCTTGCTGTCTGCTGCTTCTGCTCAGCACCCGCACGTGGCCGCGGCCGCCGCCGCCGCCGCCGCTGTCGCCGTCGCCGTCGCCGCCGTCGTCGTCGTCGTGGTCGTCGTCGTCGCCGTCGTCGTCCTCGTCGTCCTCGTCGTCCTCGTCGTCGCCGACGTCGTCGTCGTCGTCGCCGCCGCCGCCGCCGTCGCCGTCGTCGTCGTCGTCGTCGTCGTCGTCGTCGTCCTCGTCTCATCGTCGTCGTCCTTCCTCGTCCTCGTCGTCGTCGTCGCCGTCGTCGTCGTCGTCGTCGCCGTGGCCGTCGCCGTCGCCGTCGCCGATCATGCTCTCAGCCCTGCCCTCGACTGCTGCCAGGCGCGGGCCACAGCGGCGCGCCCGCCGCTGGGCGCCCGCGTCGCCCGCGCCGCACCGTCCGCCCCCCCGAGGCGCTGGCAATCTCCGGCGAAGAGGCCGAGGGCCGGCGCCCCCAGAGAAGCAGCCTCCTGCCGCAAGCTGGCCAAGGACTGCACGCCCCCCACACGCGCGGGGCTCCTCGGAAGGCCCCGAAGAGGGGACGTGCCCCAGGCCACGCTCCGCCGGCCAGGGAGGCCGACGTCCTCGGGTGATCGTGGAGGGAGCGCGAAGGGCAGGGTCTCCACTACAAATCGAACGTGCTCCCCCCTCCCCTTTCCCCCTTGCGTGCGCCGCCCAAGGGGTGCCCCCCCCTTCCCCCTGGACCCAATGCTTCTCTGCGGGGCCGTCCACGAAGTGCCCCTCCAAGCAGCAGAAAGCCCCAGACGAGGCCCACGTCACCGCCGCTCACGCGCCAACCCTCGGCGACAAGGCCTGCAAGGCAAGCCCACGACATGACGGCGACAAGACCACACGCGTGGCAGCGCACTGTGGCCCCCCCCCAGTCAAGCTCCCACACCTCGAAGGTTCGTCCGACTTTGGTCGGAATGGCTACGGAGGGGATGGCGGCGGAGGGAAGAGACAGAGGAGAAGGGCAAAGAGAGGATGGCGGGGGACAAGGGGGAAAAGGAGGATGACAGAAAAGACTAGAGGAGGGGGGGGGCAGGGAAATGGTTGAGAGGGCAGGGAGGAAGTAGTGAAGGAACAATGGGTGAGGGAAAGAGGGATGAGGGCGGGAGGAAAGAAATGAGGTAGGATGGAAGTGTTGTGAAGGAAGACAGAGGAAGGTAGGGAGATATGATAGGGTAGGGAGGGGAAGGAAAGACGAGAAGAGCAAAGACGGGGGATGAGGGAGGGAGGACGGAGAGAGGAGGAAGTCAAAAGGGCGGGGCAATGACGGAGGATGGGATGGAGAGGGTAAGGGCAAGGGAACAAAACTAATCTATGCAAAAGGCTGAATGGAGGGGATGGGAAGGGGAGAGAGAGAGAGAGAGAGGGAGAAAGGTCGCGATCAGTAAGGGAAAGTGGGAATGAAAGGGCGGAGGACAAGGGAGGGCGAAGAGAACGACGAGGCAGGAGGGAAGAATAGGAGGGGGCGGAGGAGGGAACGCCTTTCCGTTCACCCTTCGCCCGCTCCTCCTCCCTTTCCTGTTTCCCCTTTTCCTCCTCGCCCCCCTCCTCCCTCCGTTTCCTCCTTCTCCTCCTCCTCCTCCTCCTCCTCCTCCTCCTCTTCCTGCCTTTTCCTCCTGCTGCTGTTGCTGCTCCTCCTTCTCCTCATCATACTACCCGCCTCGTGTCCTCATGGCTTCCAACACGTTCCCTCCGTCCTCTCCTCCTGGTTGTTTCTTTCCTCCTTCCCGTCCTCCTTCCTCCACTGCCGTCTCTCCCCGGCCTCCTGTACGGTACTGTACTCATTCGACGCAAGTGTCATTGCCACCTGCTCCTAACAACAAAGCGCAACTCAACTGATGCATGCGAGGAGCTGGGCAGGGGCCCGCGTTTCCTCCCACAGGCCTGCAGAAGCATTCGCGCAACCTCCGAGCTATCCTGGCCACCAACCCTCACCCGTTCGTGGCCGCCTTCATTCGAACAGGCAGATCCGAAGTGGTCGGGGAGCCGACACGACGGACAGTCCAGCCTCTGCACTGTTTGGCCCAGCTCAGAAACTCAACAACCTCGACTTTAGCTGTCTGCGGTCCTGCAGTGGCGGGAAACCTGGGCAATGGGCAGGAAGCGAGGCAACGCCAGACCAAGCGCATCCCCTGCACCTGATGCAGCACAAAACTCCTCCACGACCCCGCTCCCAGCACGCCCCCTCGCCGGCCTTCACGAACACAACCGCCTTGCGAAGGCTGCGTTCTTACATCCGAATCGAAAGAGCGGTTTCGTGCACCCCCTCTGGTCTGCGTGGCTTCGCGTGTACGAAAACAGCGAAATCTTGAAATCCAACATGGGGTCAGCGTGTGTTTTCGACGTGGAGGCACGTGGCATCTCTGCTTATTTTGCTCGCGACTGCGTGCCTCTGGCCTCCCTCAGTCGCCTCAGTTGGCCCAGGGAAACCAGAATCAGCGGCCCGGCCACGCACCGACATGAACACGTCCTGGATGCCAGGCCGCCTCGGAATGTCCTTGTGGTGGGCAGTCGGCTCTTCTCTTACACTGACAAGATACCCAGGCATCGAGTGCAGCTCAGCACCCTTCTTCACGCATCTGCGGACATGCTTATTGCCTAATGCCCAGCCGTCACACTACCATTGAAAACGTCTGGGCCAATTGCGCGACCTCGGACCTCGTGGGCCCCGATGCCTTCCTCGAACACATGCCAAACTTTCGTCTGGATGCGGGCCCTTGGGTTTGGGGGCGCGGCGATCTTGCCCGCCCCCAGACTCAACCCAGGCCCCCCCGGCCTTCCGTGAAAACACTTAAAATGGAAAAGCGGCTGGCTAAGCTCAGTCAGTATCTTTTCTGCTTGTCAGCAAAGTCGGTCCCATCCCTCATTTGCTATCTGGGGGGGCACTCATTTGGGGCCGCGCCGAGCTCCGCGCGCGTTAAATCGCTGGGCTGGCTCCGCCCAGCGCGTCTTGTAGTTTCGCGCTGCGGGTCGAGGGCCGGCCCGTCGGTATAAATCGCACCCGCGGTCGCGCCGCGCGCAAGCTCGTCGAACGAATAAGCCGCGCAGTCCGGCGCGCTCGAAGGGGGGGTCAGCGCGCGAGAGCGCGGTTGATAGCCACCCGCAAAATTCCCCAGGTCCCGTCTCAACTCCTGCGCCACCCTCGCAGACCGCGCGCGCTCCCTGGGACTGCGTCGCCTTCGATCTCTGTCGAGGGCCTCGCAGACAGAAGCTCTCGCCCAGCGATGCACAGCTGACGGAGGTCGTCGTCGGCGAGGCCATGATCCTCGAGGCGCGCCTGCGAGGTGGCACCGAGGGCCAGCGCGTTCCCAGCGCAGGCCCCGCGGCGTCTCGCTGGGGGGACTTCCCGCCAACCGAACCCAGGGCGCCGCCCCGCAAGAACAGGCATGCGTTTGTCTTTGATGCATGTCGATTTCGGTTGCGGCGCAAGTTATGCGTCGCGCCGGGCAAGCTCGCCAGCCGAGATCGGGGCCAGTTCCAGGACGCCAAGTCTTCCGCCATCGTCCGCGGCGAATTGTCTCGCCGATGACGGCGCCGCGCCGGCGTCGGCTCGGGCCGCGCGGCAGACGCGCGCGGGCGCTGTCGCGGCGCGCAGAGAACGCTTCTTCTGCCACAAATCACCCACTCTCTTCTCGCACCACTGCACCGCTACACGCTACAATCGCACGAGGGCCCTCGCGGGCCCCGGGCGAGCGCGGGCGCCGCCCGCGCGATAGCATCGCCCCAGACCAATCCTCCCCAAGGCTCGCCCCGTAGCCGCCCCCATAGCGCGCGCGCCCCGCGGCGCGCCCGGCCGCCGCGGCGCCGCGCCCCGCTGAAGTCGACGCACTTGGGCGCCGGCGCGCTCCAGCTTCAAGATCCCCCTCGCCACTTCCCGCCACCGCGTCGTGCCCGGGAGGCCGCTCTCTCTCTCTCTCTCTCTCTCTCTCTCTCTCTCTTTATTTCTCTCTCTCTCTCTCACTCTCTCTCTCTCTATATATCCTCTCTCTCTCTCTCTCTTTCTCTCTTTCTCTCTCTCTCTCTCTCTTTTTTCTCTCTCTCTCTCTCTCGCTTTCTATATATATATATATATATATATATATCCCCCTCTCTCTCTCTCTCGCTTTTTCTTTTTTTCTCGATCTCTCTGTGTTGTTTGTGTTAGTTGATTTATTTTTCTCTTGTTCTCTCTCTCTCTCTCTCTCTCTCTCCCTCTCTCTCTCTCTCTCTCCATCGCTCCGCTTGGCAGCCAATCCATGCCGGCGCCTACTGCAATTCAACATGAAAGAAAGAGCGTGTTCTACCGCTGCTGGCGGAAAACCGGGGGGGGCCACTACCGGTTCGAACCCCCTCCCCCCCCCCCCCCCCTCCGGAAAACCGGGGGGGGGCCACTGCCGGTTCGAACCCCCCCCCCCCCCCAGCTCATCATGAAAAGGGGGGGGCTCACTACCGGTTCGAACCCCCCCCCCCCCCCCCCTCGAAAACCGGGAGGGTGGTCACTGCCGGTTCGAACCCCCCCCCCCCTCGAAAACCGAGTGGGGGCGCGGACAGTGGTGGGCACGGTGTTGGCGGGGACAGTGGTGAGGGGATAGCGGGACAGTGGTGGGGACAGTGGGGCAGTGGGAGAGTGGTGGGGACGGTAGCGGTGGGGACAGTGGTGGGGACAACGGCGGGAACAGGGGGGGACAGTGGACAGTGGTGGTGACCGTGGTGGTGGGGACAGCGGTGTGGGGACAATGGGAATGAGGTGGAAACAGTGGGACAGTGGAGGGTACAATGGTGGTGGGGACAGTGGTGAAGGCGGCGGCGAGGACGGCGGTGGGACAATGGGACAAAGGTACAGTGGAGACACTGGTGGGGACAGTGGGGACAGTGGTGGGAACAGTAGGACAGCTCAGTGGGACAGCGGAGGAGGCAGTGGGACAGTGGGGACAGTGGGGATAGTCGGGCAGTGGTTGGGGCCGTGGAGACAGTGGGGAGAGTGGAACCGTGGTGGGAACAGTTCTGGGGACAGCGGGGACAGTGCGACAGTGGTGGGGCCACTGGTGGGGACAGTAGGGGCGGTGGTGGAACCAGTGGGGACAGCGGTGGTGAGGACAGTGGTGCTGGGAACACCAGTGGGGGATGTGATGCGGACGGTGGTGGGGACCGGGAGTCGTTTGCTGGCGGTGAGTAGGGGGGGGGGGGTGTGGGGGGGGGGGGGGGGGGAAGGGGGAGGGGTTCGAACCGGTAGTGACCCCCCCCCGGTTTCCGAGCGAGGGGGGGAGGGGGGGGTTCGAACCGGTTAGTGACCCCCCTCGGTTTTCGGATCCGGAAGGGGGGTGGGGGGTGGGGGGGGGGGGGCGGTTCGAACCGGTAGTGACCCCCCGGTTTTCGGGCGGGAGGGGGGGGGGGGGGAAGTTAGGGGGGGGGGGGTTGCCGGGGGGGCGGGGGGGGGGGGGTTCCAGCAGGGGGGGGGGGGGGGGGGATTTTCGGAGGGGGAGGGGGGGGCGACCCCCGGGTTCCGGAGGAAAAGGTTGGCAATTTTCTACAATAAAGCGGCGGTGGATCACGCTCTCTCACATGAAATCAAGCTCCTTCTAAGACACGGGGAACTGAATCTGCCGCCCCCCGACGCGACCAAGCGCAGTCCAGTAGATACTTCGCGCGACGCGACAGGGCGCCTTCTACGCCCGATTGCTCTGCCACGAGCTGCGTCGCGCCAAACGCCTGGACCGAGACGTCGTCGATCGCCTTCCCGATGGTGAGAGCGGGGGGAGGGGCCGCATTCAGGCGCCATGGCCTATGCTGCGCCCTCCGCGAATGCGGCCGCCACGGCGAGCTGCGCTAACGCAATTCCAGCGGCTTTCGTCGCGCTCGACGCCGCCCCCTGGAAAGTCGGAGCCGCGCCCCCCGCGCAATGCTAAACCGCCGCTCTAACTCATCCCCGGCGGGAACTAATTTCGCCCCGCCGGGCAAAGTCCCAATGGCAGCGCGATCGTAGCATCTGCCTATGTCTGGCAACAAGGCAGCAATGATCGACTTCTGTGTGCGAGCTAATTCGATCGACGTAACACGCGGCCAGCCAACTCTGTCGCAGCCGTGGTCTCTGGCCCCCCCCAGACGGGGGGGTGGGCGCCCGCGCCGCAAAGCTCGCGACCCGACGCCCGCGCGAGCACAGCAGCGAAGCGTGCGACCCAGACGCCAGACGAGGAAAGTACGCGCCCAGGATGTCCGGGTCGAGCGCTAAGAGCACTGCGCGCACCGATCGCCGCAATTCGGAACCCCCTAGGTCCTCCGAGCGCGGCCATACCGCACATATTAGTGCGACATGTGGACGCCAGCCGCGTAGCAGAGGCGTCGCGTGAGCATGCAGCGCGCTCCAGAAGCGAGTCCAGGGGGGGCCTTCTCTCTCCCGTGACCTCCAGATCCGCGGCAATACTTCTCATGTTCTCCGCCCGTGATACCGCGGACATCGCGCGGCCCGCGCTCAGCGCAATCGGCCCGCTGGCCCCAAGCTTGCCCCAGCAGCAAGTCCCCAGTGCCCCTGGCATCCCAACCCCAAACATAGCTCCGGGGCCCTATCTGGCACCCCATGGGTAACTTGGGCGGCGGCCAGGGGGGCGCCCCCCGCGCGCATCTCGCACGGGGCGGGGGCGCGAGGGGTGCCCCCGCGTAACTTCGTATCCCCCGGGACCGCGGCGAGGTTGGTGCTTCGTGCCAGACCTTGACCGAGTGCGCGCCCAATGCCAGACCTGTATATACACGACAACGCAACGCCTGCCCTGCACAAGCCGCGCACGCGGCTTCCCCAGCGGCAACAGCCGTGGCCTCCAATTGGCAAAACCAGGCAATGAATACGTTTTGGTTAGGGTTCATGTTAGCGCCCTGCCCAACAGGGCAGGAGGACGGAATACTCCAGACAAGCTTGCCACACATAACCATTAGAGGTGCGTTGTCCTCCATGGTGACCTGAGAGCGATGGAAGTAGACCGCAAGCAACCCGGTCCTCGAAGATATTGCCCCGTCGACGCGCCTTGCCAGAACCCCCCCTTTAGCATCAGGTGCAGTGTCGAGCTCCCCAACACTCGCGGTACTCCGGGTGATGCGTGCCAAGCCCCCCCCCCTCCAACCATCACGCCAGCAGACATGGCTAGAGTAGCATCACCCGTAGCTGCAGAAGGACTGAAATCCATGCTACCCCCCTGGCCCTCAGTGAGCCTGCGTACTAAGGTACCCCTGGGCTCTCCAAAGCTCGCGCCCCCTGCCATGACCGAAGCTGTCTCCACCCCCCGGTATCATCAAGCCTCCACTCCTGAAGCGTCCCCCAGGAACTCCAGGTATTGGCGCTGCAAAGGAAACTCCCAAAAACTTGTCCCCCGTGTCTGCTCTGCGTAACCCCCCTGGGAGTCCTGGGACAGGTACGGACAACAAGAAGCGCACCCTGCTCACGTACGGGTTCGTCAAGTTGCCGCCCTTGCCAACCACCTGCCTGCTCTCGACCCTAGCCATGCACTTCCACATCTGCCGCCGCACGGGGATGAGGGAACCTCGTCAGCACAGGCTGACTCCGTAGAAATTCAAAGGGTGTTACCGGCGTCTAAACCAGCACTTCGAGCCTCCGCGCGAGACCCAGTGCCCTTCAACGCATTAAGTGTGGTGAACAGGGCCAGCATCATGGCATTGGCAATCGCCCCGCCGTGGTCGAAGCACCGGTTCCTGAACGCATCATCATTGCCCAGCAAAGCCCATGGCGACATACCCCCAGTGGTCGGCATCCTCTGCCGAGGCTCCTCGGCGAGCGGTGCATGCCACTTTGGGGAGACGAGCCAAGCGAGACGACGGATCGTCCAGAGGTGAGCTGCTAAACCTCGGCAAACTCGCCATGGGGGCCACCTGCTCAGTGAGGGTACGCCTTGCCGCCCGCAACTTCTCCTCACCGCCAGGTCTTGCTCCAAATGGAGCTGCATTCTCACGCGCTTTTGCCGCATTGTTGGCTGCACTTGCCAGCTTGCCAGCGTCCTCATCAGCATCCAAGTCCATGTCGCCACCAACATCAGCAAAAACAACAGGTGGCCGACTCGCGCTGGACACCGCGATCGCCTGAGCCTTGAGCGTGGCTCTGAGGGTCTCCAGGCGGGCTGCTGCCGCCTAGTTGCCTGCATGTGTGCCAGATATGTCCCTGCACTTTGCGCTGGCCGACGCGAACTGCTGGTCACTCATTTTGAGCAGAGGGCCGCCATGTGGTTTTGAAGGACACTCTGCGAACGCTTGCTTGGCATCATGCTCCAGGACCTAATCCTGCCTCTTGGCCTCCGCCAAGGTTGTCTTGGCGTCTCCGCCTGCTTGTCTAAAACATCCTTGGCCTTGGCCGTGGCATTGGTTTTTTTATATTTCTCCTCCCCCCCCGTCCTCCTCCTCCTCCTCCTCCTCCTCCTCCTCCTCCTCCTCCTCCTCCTCCTCCCTCTCCTCATCATCTCTCGACTACCTCCTCATCTTCCTCATCCTCCTCTTGCTCCTTCAACTATCTCCTCTCCCCTGCCTCCTCCTCCTCCTCCTCCCTCCTCTCCTCCTCCTATTCCTCCTCCTCCTCCTTTCCTCCTCGTCTCCTCCGCCCCCAGCTCCTGCGCCTGCCGCGCCCCGGGCGGGGGTGCCCCCGGGGCCCCCGCCCGTACATGCCACCCTCTGCGAACATCGCCCTGCTGCCTGGCCGCGGCGGGGGAGGAAGGAGGAGGGGGACAACCAACGGGGAGAAGGAGGAGGGGAGGGAGGGAGGAGGAGGAGGATGAGGAGGAAGACGAGGAGGAGGAGGAGAACGAGGAGGAAGCTGAGGAGGAGGAGGAGGAGGAGAGGGAGGAGGAGGAGGAGGAAGAGGAGGAGGAGGAAGAGGAGAGGGAGGAAGAGGAGAAGGTGGGAGGACGAGGAGAGGGAGGAGGGCCCCGAGACAGCCCCCAGAGGACCTCGAGAGGGCCCCGACAAGACCGCACGATAGCCCCAAGAGTCCTCCAAGAGGATCTCACAATAAACGATCCGCACAGGCCTCCTCCTCCTCCTCTTCCTCCGCCTCGGCCTTCTCATCATTTTCCCCTCTTCCTCCTCATCCAACGCGCGCGTCCTCCGTCTTCTCCTCCATCCTGTTTCCTTATGAATAATTCCCCCCTGCCGCACCGCGAGAAGTGTCAGTAGGGCGGGCTGGTTCGCCTGAGAATTCCTCACCATGCATGGTCCTGCAACCTAGAATTTGCAACGGCTTCGCGGATGGAGGGCGGGACGTTTTGAAAATGCGGCTCTCGCTGTAGCGCAGCGCCTTGAAACATCACAGGAGCTTCACTAAGTGGAGGGCGGGCCGGTTCTGAAAGGAGGCTCTCGCGATGGCGCCGCACACGTTCGTCATAGCTTACTGTTGGAAGGTGGGTCGTTTTCGACATGTGGCTCTCGCCTCAGCTCCGAGCACATTCGTTCTTCAGATAACTCGGGAGCGGCCAAGAGGGGGGTGTCCAAGAGGGGGGGGTGCAAGTCATGGCAGGTGACATGTGCGCGGCCCAGGGGGGGGGGCCAGGGACGTAATGAAACAAGAAGAGGCGCCATGAGATCTGGGGAAATATCATGGCTCCCACCATGATATCCCCCCCCCCCAGTCATCACCCCCCCCTTTTCCGCCCCCAAATAACATGCCATCCCCGTCCCTCTTCCACTCTGCCTCTGCTCACACCTCGCCTCCGCTCGCGCTCCCTTCTCTGCCGCCCGCTCCATATGTGGCGCCCGACGCCGGCGGCCCGCGCGCGCTGACCCCACGCAGAGCCGCCCGCAACTTCTACTAGGCAACTGCGCGTGCAGATCCACACGCCGAACGCGGTGGAGGCGGGCGATCCTGCATTTCAGCCTCCTTTTCGTCCTCCTCCTCCTCTCCCTCCTCCTCCTCCTCCTCCTCCTCCTCCTCCTCCTCCTCCTCCTCCTCCTCCTCTTCCACCCGCCTCATCATTGTCCTTTCCCCTCCTCCTCATGCTCCTCCTCCTCGTCCTCCTCCCCCTCTGCCTCCATCCCCTCTCCTTATACATGGCTCCTCCCTGTCGCACCACCCGACGTGTCGTTTGGGAAAGCCCGGCGGTTCGCCCCAAACGTCCCCGCCACCTACGCTACGGAAGCCGAAGAGATCCAACAAGTGCACGGATGGAGGGCGGCCGGTTCTCACAACTGGGCTCTCACCGTGGCGTCACGCACGCACACCATTCAACAACACATGCATGTACTGAGGGCGGCCGGTCATCAAAGTGGGGCCCTCTCGCCCGAGATGTCCTCAGGACGTCCACTACCAGATACATCGAACAGGTTAAATAATGCAGGGGTGGAAGGCTGCTGGCTTTTATACCAGTCGTTCTCGCCGCGCCCGTTCCAACATGTCGACCACAAAGACTCGAGAACTCTACATGGATGGACGGGGGGCGACTCTTTCGTACCATGATGCTCTTGCCAGACACCTCCTCAATCTTTACCACAAGCAACGGCCTACAAGGATACGAGGCGGTGATCGCGCCTTGTCGCACCTGGCGTGGCCCGGACGATGGCGGGCACTACGTTTCCACATCGGAGCTCCCGTCTGAGTGGCAGGCCCGTGGCGGGCCCATGGCTCGGTCGTCTTTCAAGTCCGGGGCGTGGAGCAGAACGCTCGCAGGAGCTTGGTCTGGAGGGATCTGGTGCAGCATGACTTGCAGAACTTGGGCTTCCTCCGTAGATGGGGGGGGGGGTATGGCGACCCGCGTCCCAAATCTTGGGGGGTTGCGAGCGAACCAGACATGTTGGGCCCAGCTGGGGGATGCACGATGGTGGGCGCCCGCCCTGGCGAGGCGTGCGCCCGACTAGCCACCACCGGGGATCTATCCCTGAGTTCTCACGAGCGACCATGTTGCTGTTGGGGAGGACTCGGGGGTCTGGGGGCTAGCAGCCGCCTGCAACTCTGGTCCTCCGCTTCCTCCTTATGGACAGCTCCTCATCGCCCCATTTCACTTCCTTATGGACAGTTCCTCCTCCTCCTCCGTTTCAGAACATCCACCACCCCCGCCTTCCCACCACTCCTTTTCCTTATGAATAACTTCTCCTGCCGCACCCCGAGGCCGGTCGTAAGAGTCGGCCAGGCGTTTGACCTGAACCTTTTTCTCACGTGTTATGTTCAGGCTTGAACTCATATGTGCAAGAGCTTCACGGATGGATGGCGGTCCGTCTTCAAACTGCTGATCTCGCAACGGCGCCGCGCACATTCGCCTTCATTAAAATTTGCAAAACCCTCACGCATGGAGGGCCGCCCGTGTGCGAAATGTGGCTCTCGCCTTAGCTCCGCGCATACGTTTTAAAAGTTCAGGGAGAGCTTCACAGGTGGAGGGCTTTTCCTTTTCAAAATGTGGTTCCTGCCTTAGCGCCGCGCCTGAATTGTTTGTAAGGGTGTCACGGATGGGCGGCGGTCTATTTTCAAACTGTTGTTCTCGCAATAGCGCTGCGCACATTCGCCTATAGAGGTGGCAGCAAATTCAAGTATTCTTATGGTTAACGTCCCAAAAATAATGTCTTGGCACGATGTCGGAATGCCAGGGCGCAACCGCCACGTTGATTCGCTATGTTGTAATCCCAGGAATGACGTCCTGGCGCGGATCAGGACCGTCAAGACGCAACAATAATGGTGATTCGCGGCGTTCTGGTAAAATTCTGGATGTTCGAACGTTTTTTTTCCAACGGGGCAATTCGTCGGTGAAACATGGAATCCGTGTAGACCGCCTATGAAGAGGGAACTTGGAAGGAGGATGGATTGCAATATCGCTGAAGGGTTTTGGGTTTATACTGGTCCTCCTCCTCCTCCCTATCACACGCCCTCCCTCCTCTCCATCCTCCTCATCCTCCTACAGCCCATCCCTTCCTTTCACCCCTCCTCGCTTCCCTTTGCACGCCCCTCCTCCTCCTCCTCCTCCTCCTCCTCCTCCTCCTCCTCCTCCTCCTCCTTCCCCTCCTCCTCATCCTCCTCCTGCTTCTCCTCCTACTCCTCCCAGTGCTCCTATTCCTCCTCCATTCTACCATTCGCACGCCCATCCTCCTCCTCCTCCTCCTCCACCTTCTCCTGCTCCTGCTCCTGCTCCTGCTGCTGCTCCTCCTCCTCCCCCCCGACATCCTCCTCCTCCTCCTCCTCCTCCTCCTCCTCCTCCTCCTCCTCCGCCTCCTCCTCCTCCCCCTCCTGTCCTATTCCTCCTCCTCCTCCTCCTCCTCCTCCTCCTCCTCCTCCTCCTCTCTCCCTCTCGTCGTCTCCTCCTCCCCCTCCTCCTCCTCCTCCTCCTCTTCCTCCTCCTCCCTATCCTATTCCTCCTCCCTCCCTTCCTCCTACTCCTCCTCCCTTTTCGTCCTCCTCCTCCTCGCTCTCGTCGTCCTCCTCCTCTGTTCTGTTCTGTTCCATGTGGAGGCAGCGTCTGTGCCGCTGCCCCCGAAACGCAGCACAACTAAAACAAATCGGAGTCGGTCTCAGACTCCTCCGATTCCTTTGGCCTCGTCTGGGCCATCAACTTCTCGAGCAAACCTGGGTCGAGACCGTATCGCGCCAGGAGCTCCTGTTCGCTCCAACGCCCCCCCCCCCCGCACGCCCTGGACAGAAACGCCAGCCTCGGAGTCTTCCATCAGGGGGGGGGGGTCCGAATTCCTCGCTTCGCGAGGTGATATAACTCAGCACTGGTCAGCTTGTGCATGGGCCCGATCACCCATCCTCTGTACTGCACCGACCAACAAGGAAAAAGTCCCTTTTCCATTATCCCTCTCTGCCTCTTCATCGCATAAGAGGGGGGCTCGCAGGGCTTGGCCAGGCTCAGGATGCCCGTCCACGCGTAGCCGCCGCACCTGGTGCACATAGCAATCTTGCTACCTGCCAAAACAAGATGGCCATTG
Organism: Prorocentrum cordatum; assembly: GCA_963575745.1. NCBI lineage: Eukaryota > Dinophyceae > Prorocentrales > Prorocentraceae > Prorocentrum > Prorocentrum cordatum. The sequence continues at coordinate 246,585 of CAUYUJ010017527.1, read as the reverse complement.
CGATCAAACACATCAGCTATTCGCAATTGGTGGCCCTGAAGCTGGATTAACAATTCCAACTCTGGGTCAGCGTCGGCCGTCTTCGAATCCAAGAAGGGAAAATCGAGCGGGATCCGACGCAAGAAGCGCTGTGAGGGCTCCCGAGGCCGTCGACTCTTCCTACTGGCCAACACTGTCCTCTCAGGAAGTTCAACAGTGTCTGTGAGCGCCCTGGAAGCCTGGTTGACCTCCTGGACACCTATCCACCTGCTAAGCTCCGTAGAGAAATTGACAAGCGCTTTAAATTTATTTTACAGAGTTAGTGACATCTGGGTGGCAGGCGGCACCTAACTTTGCACACTCGTCGGCTTTGTTGTTGCCACGCGTGTGCACTTCATTCGCACGGCCCTCCCGCACATCGTGCATCGTACTGTGCGCTCGGACCTTGACGGCCATCAAGCCGCCCTCAAACACGCGCCAAACCCTCTGCCACAAATGCGCGCGCTCATGCATGCTGCTCGCCGACCATGCGCGGCCACGAATACAACGCAACGTGCCAGCACAGTCAATGTGTAGGCAAAATTCTCCAACCACACACTCACACGCCATTCTCACAGCGTAGTCCTCTCCATCACGTGCCTGCTGGAAGGGACACTCCTGGAAGGGCACTGCACCATATGCTGCAGCTATGAATCTCCCGTCGTCGTCGAACATAACCAGCGCCCACCCTGCCCGTCGAAAGTGGCAATGTCGGGGGTGCAGCGCAGATCCATCATAATAAATCCTTCCAGACATGTATCCATCGGATGGGCGATTAAACCAGTGCGTGCCAGCCTCAGAAGAGCACAACGGCTTGGGCACGGTCTCGCGAGGGAATGGAAGCAAACCCGCCGCAAACTTTTTCTCGTCTCGGTGCCACCGCTCGATGTTTGCAGCCGTCTCCAGCAATACTTTCGAGCAACAATCTCTTCGCTCCAATCACCAGGCATCACAACACAATCTTTTATGATATGGTGTTCCAACCGTATGCATGCATATCTGACACTTGTCCGTGCCAGCCAGCTGCTGACTGTACATTCTGTCCATCGTCCATGTGGCGATGGAAACAGCCGGCCGTGAACAATGCACGTGGTGCTCGGACCAGCCTGTGTCGGCCCCTTTCCCACGTAGACTTTGAATGCCATCCCACAAGATAGGCCTGTACCATGTAACATTCCCACTGCGAGCGTTCAGCGCCTCGACGTCTGAAGAGTCACTAGCGGCCTCTGCCGCGAGCTTCCTCACAGCAACTGGGGCTAGCTGAATGAGAGCCTATGGTGTCGCCGTTGTGGGACTTGAAGAGCCGAGCCGAAAGAGGCTGCCAACCAATCTCGTGCAACGTCAGAACGAGTACGTGTGCAGGAGAAATAGCCTTACTCCACGGTGACTTGGCGCACTTCAAATCGGCGACCGCCTGCCTCAGGACAACCTCGAGCACCTCAAACTTGACCACGTTATCCCAGACGGCCCTGGACCACTGCAGGACGACCTGGCTGTGGCATTACACCCTGGGGTCCATACCCCTGGCCTGCTCGGAGGTCTGCACCTTGAGTCCTAAAGAGGCCCCAGACTTGTCCTTGAACAGGCTCCTTAAAGCAGCAACTCTTAGACTCCTGATTTGTCTGCCAGTTAGCCCCGACACGGAGCACCCCCACAATGAGCCCGCCTGGGGCCCAGCACGGTGGATTTGTCCTATCTTTCCTCCTGCCGCCCTCAACCTCCTCAACCTGGCGGCCCTCCTAGCTCCTTTTTCTTAGCCTCATCCTCGTAGCGGGGTTTCGCCTAACCCATCCTGCCCCAGCGTCACATCCCGTACGAGTCCCAAGCCTTGATGGGCCCCTCGACAACTTCTCTCGAGGATGAGATGAAGTGAATCTTCTTGCCCGAGATCACAAGCTTCAACCTCGAGAACCCTTCGGCCAAGTTATGTCCTATGGCAGTCATCTCCGCGAGCACGTAATTGTCCGTGCCCAATACTTGTGCCGAAACGTCATCTACACCATTACGCACATGCGCAGCAAGGTGTGCACCCGCAATCTTCGTGAGCGTGCGCAAGAGGAGGACTTTCACAAGGGCCATGGCAATACAACAACCTGCAAGGATGGTACCTGGTACACGGAACACTCCTGATACAGCTCCTTGGAACGCTAGTACCCTAGGTCCAGCATATAACGCACAGGCAGCAGCAAGTACACGATAATCGAAGGTAGTAGCCATTCCTTCACGTACTAACGCGCCATGGCTCACGCGCTCGTATAATTTATGGAGGTCAGAGAATAAGGTCGCTGATGACATCTTCTGTATAACAGCATACGCAATAAGCACATTGTGTTGCCATCCAGCTCTATCACACTCCTTTTCCCTGATACCCCAGAAGCACTCGGACCTGTGTTTGTTTCCTCCCACCGTTTTGCAAGAGGTTGACGAACTCGTGCCCATACTCGCATCAGCGAACATATGAGGGCGATCGGCCTGAGCCCGTCGCCGTCAGGCTTAGCCATAAAAACAATCACCGCTGGCCAGAGCGGTGACATCACTGGGTTGTGCTCCCAGGCCATCAGTATATCTATCAATCTGTCCAAATGAATATCTGATAGGAGCAAAAAGCTGCGGGGATTAATACAGTCCACGCCAAGGCCGACGTCGTGCCGAAAAAGACTGAATACTGCCTTCAGCTCGTCAACCGAGGGCCTGGCCAGTGGCGGTGCTGCCTGCAGCCAGCGGTGCTGACCAGCACTGATGCCCTCATTGAGGTCTCCCCAGATCTCCCCCCACTCCTTGAGAAGAGCCTGGATGGCCTCGTCCCCCTGGAGCGTCCAACCTTGGGGCCCTACAGGCCCTAGGGTCTACTTGGGTCCCTTACTGAACCTGTGTCCCCTCTTACCTCCTCCTTGAACGGCCTCCTCCGCCCAATTCTTCCAAGCTTTCCATTACCTCCTGGAATCCTCCTTCAAGACCTGCATGTGGATCTCCTGGGCCTCATTGAGCAACCTGGGGACCTCCTCAGCACCTGTCTCTCAGAGGGTCTGAACCTCCTCTTCCCTGTCCTCATATTCCTCTTCCCCTCTACCCTTTGAACGCCCCTCCCCCTCCTCTTCCTCCACCTCCTCCTCCTCCTCCTCTTCCTCCTCCTCCTCCGCAGCCCTCTCCGTCGTCGTTCTGAGACCTGGCCCATGTACGCGCGGACAGGCCTCGCCACGGCTTGAGTCTTCAGTCTTGGGTCTTGAATCCTCATCCCTCTCCTCTCCTGCTCTTCCTCCTTCCGATCCCTGCGCAGCACCCCATCCCACCCTTCCTTTCCTCCTACTCTTCCTGCTCCTCCTGCTCCTCCTGCTCCTTCCCCTTCTCCTCCTCCTCCTCCTGCTCCTCCTCCTCCTCCTCCTCCTCCTCCTCCCCCTGCCTCTGCCCTCTGCCCTTCGACCCCCTCGCCCAATCCTTCCTCCTCCTCCTCCTCCTCCTCCTCCTCCTCCTCCTCCTCCTCGGCCCTCCTCCTCCTGCCCCTCCTCCACCTCCTCCTCCTCCTTCCTCCTCCACCTCCTCCTCCTTCCTCCGCCCCCCCCCGTTCTCTGCCCGCGGCGCCGCTCTGCCGGACCCCGGAGGTCTGTGCCAGCACCTCGGCCCGCGGGGGCCGGATCCCGGGCGGCGCGGGCCGCCTCCCGGTGCGATCTGCCGTCGGCCTACACAGTAGGGCGACGCAATCTATACATATCCACTGCTCCCTGGCCAGGCCCATCCTGAACACAGCAGCTGTGTATACGCCACGCCCTCCTGGTTTGGCCAGGAGGGCGTATACACAGCTCCTGGGTTCAGAATGGGCCTGGCCAGGGAGCAGTGGATATGTATAGATTTCGTCCCCCGACACAGTCGGACTCGAGTGGACAGGACACGCGAGAGGACACAAGACTTCTGCTGCTGCCCCCATCGCACTTAAGCACCACATCCCACAAATATCATGTCGAGCACCCGGACAAGTGTCGGAGGAGTGTCGAAACGGTGTCGCGAGAGTGTCGGGCGAGTGTCTCCCAGGGCCCGACACGTGAACACCCTCGAGTGTTTGGGTACTTTTCTGGTGCTCGAAATTCTTTCTGGTGGTCAAGGCTAAGGTAGGTTGGAACATCATACCAGAAGACCCTTCCGAGTGCCACATTGCCATTGGAGTGTAGGAGGCATGGGTCGCGAGACACAGGACACGAGGGTACCCTTGATCTGGCAAGGTCGACCTACTGACCAGGGCCGCCTGTACCGCAAGGATGCGCGTTCGAGGGAACGACCAATGACATAAGCACAGCAACTCAAAGGTCCGCCCGGGTCTCTCGGATCCGCGCTGGGTCCCCCTGGTGGCAACTCTGGCGCCGCCCCTGGCTTGCTCCGCGCGCCAGGAAGGGTGGGTAAGCGCCGATCCGAGAAATCCGCGCGGACCTCCGAGTTGCTATGTCTATGTCATTGCTCGTTCCCCTAGCGATAAGGATGCCAGGGCCTTGGGCGCCCATCTCGAAGCTTTTCGAGCGCGGCGCGGCCAACGAAAGCGGCCAAGGATGGAGCGAGGAGGCAAGGATGCGGGGGGTACCCATTGGGAAGGCTGCCCCTCCGTACCATGCGGGTCGACTGCACAGGGGACACGTCGACCCCTATCCCAAGCCTCGTGGGCTCTCCGACTGGAGTAGGATTAAGTCGGGCCTGTCCCCCTACAGGGGGATTGTCGACGATTTTTTTTTAACCTAAAAAGAATCAAAACATAGTCTAACAATAATCAGGGGACTATTGTTTGACTATGTGTTGACCTTCTTGGGGCATTTTTCGGGTATGTTTTAAATGTTCGTCGAAAATCCCCCTGTAGGGGGATACGCCCGACATAAGAGTAGGAGTTTTGGGCCCAAGCCTGAGATGCAGGCGGCGGCCATCCTCGATAGGGGGGCTGCGTCCGGATAGCACCCTTGGGGCGTACGTATCCCGAGGTTTCCCCTTTTTTTCTGGGCGGCCGAGCTTTTCGAGCGGAAGTCTGGGATGGGGGGAGACACATCGGCTGCGACGATCGAAATGGGCACGGCGAGAGTGGGCACGAAGACCCACAGCAGCTAAGACGAAGCCAGGACGATGATACATTGGGACGAGGATGACATCGGGAATCTCTGAGATCCCGCGGCTCTGGAGGATGTCTCGGGCGCCGCGGCCTTCTCAGAGCGTCTGGGAACGCTCTGAGAGCGCTTCGGAACGCTCTGGAACGGACTTATCCTCGTCCTAGCTCCGCCCGAGCAGATCTTCTTCGTTTTGAACAGGACTCGCTGTCGGTGACGCCACGTTGTCTATTTGAGACAGAAGGCTGCGCAACAACGGACGTTGTCGGTATCGTACTATTGCTTTTTCGTGCCCATTCCGGGCGTCCAGAATCTCCGCTTCCCTGTGAAGGGAAAACGTTGTGGAGGGGACGGGCTCGGGGGGGGGGAGCCTCGGGCTGGAATCGGCGCGATACATCGCCGGCAGATCGGCGACAAGCCCCCGACAGCGAAACCGCACACGTCCCTAGTCGATGCATCCCCCCCGGGACTATTCCCCCCCCATCGCTGCCGCTGATCCCCTGCCGTCGTAGGATGTGCCCAGAGTATACACCAAGCCGCGCCGCCTGCTGAGGCCCGAGTGCTAGAACACAAGTCTGCAAGAGAATAAGGAGGCCAGACGTGGTGGTGCACCGAGGCCATGCCAGGGGGGGAAGCCAGGGGTAGGCCATGCGAGGAATACGAACGACGACGACGAACGACGAAAATAGAGTGTTCCGCGGCCCAGGGAGGCTGGCCTGGGGAGGCCGAATGTTGCGGTGCACCGAGGCCATGCCAGGGGGGAAGCCAGGGGGAGGTCCGGCGAGGGGGACGAACGACGACGAGGAACGACGACGAGGAACGACGACGACGACGACGACGAGGAACGACGAGGAACGACAACGACGACAAGGAACGACGAGGAACGACAACGACGACGAGGAACGACGAAAGAAAGAGGTCGAAGCTCTAGAACACAGCTGCGCAGGAGAAGAGAGGGCTCCGCGGCCCAGGGGGGGCTGCCCTGGGAGGATGCGGGGGGGCCAGGCTGGGAGGCGCAGGGCCCCTGGGAGAAGCCACGGGGGGGTGGGGACAGGGGAGGAGGACGAAGACGACGAACGACGAACGACGATACGACGAACGACGAACACGAACGACGAGCGACGAACGACGAACTCAGGCGAGGAGGACAAACGACGAGCGGCGGAAAGGGAGGACTCTGCTGCCCAAGGGGGGGGGGGGGGCTGGCCTGGGAGGCTCCAGGGAGGCCAGGCTGGGCGGCGCAGGTAGGGGGCCACATACAAACCCTACCCCTACCCCCCACGATTTCTGAGGGGGAGGGTGGGGTTCACTTCGTTCGGGAGCTCCCGAGCGAAGTGAACCCCACCCTCCCCCTCAGAAATCGTGGGGTGTAGGGGTAGGGTTCGTATGTGGCCCCCTGGCAGGGGCCCCAGGGAGGCCAGCCAGGGGAGGGAGAGGGGGGGGCAGGGGTGGGCCGGGCGAGGCCGAGGCCGTGCCCACGGGGGGAGTCGGCCGTGTGCGTGTGCGTGTGCGTGCGAGCGAGAGGAACAAAAAAAGGCAACCACAGGTGTTCCAATTATGGCTGCGCGGGAAACGCGAATATCTATTTATATAGAATATGAAAAATGTGTGTATGTATGTATGTATGTATATATATATATACACCTGCATAAGTGTAGATATACAAGTACATGCGCGGAATGGACAACAACATCACGAGAGCGCTGCCGGGGAAGAATGCAGAGTCCGATTGTCAGGCCGAATGACCGAAGAAGGAAGACTGGAGGGAGAGGGGAGGGGACAGGGGGAGGGAAGCAACCTAGGCGTGGTCGCGCCACATTTGAGATCCGACCCCTTCCACCCATCACTTCCCACAACATCGAATCCGTGTCTTTTCTATCTGCCGACGGGGGTGTCCTGCAGGACGTTGATCCCAACGTGGCAGTCGCGGGATCTGATCACCAATTGCTGCAGTATCCAAGGGGAGGCTTTGTACACGGTGGAGGAGGAGGCGGAGGAGGAGGACCAGTGCAAACCCAAGAATCATCAACGATGCTGGCATAAACCCTCCCTCCAAGCTCCCGCTTCATTTCCAATGAGGGAACTGCCTCGTTGGAAGACAACCGTTTGAAGACCCTGAAGCATGTAGAAACATTATTCTCGGGACTCGAACGCCACGCATCAACCTGACTGCTGCGTCCCGGAATCGTGCCAGGCCGCTACTGCTGGGACTTCAACACCGCGTAACTGTTGCACCCTCATAATCCTGAATCTTTCCAGCACGCCATTTCTGGTACGTTGACCATGGGAGTCCGTGGAACTCTTGCAAATGTTTACAACGAATATGCGCGGCGCTACAGCGATAACCACATTTTGAAAACGAACCGTCCTCAATCCGTGAAGCTCTTGCAAATGTTTAAAACAAACTTGCGCGGCGCTACGGCGAGAGCCACATTTTGAAAACCAACCGCCCTCCACCTGTCAATTTTCAAGTTTCCGGATCATACATGATGAAGAAGTCTCAGGCGAAACGCCCGGCCCGCCCTTTCGATCGGCCTCGGGGTGCGACAGGGAGAAGTTATGTAGAAGGAGAGGGGATGGTGGGGGCGAAGGCGGGAGAGGTGGATGCTCTGAGGCGGAGGAAGAGCAGGAGGAGGAGAAGGACGAGGAACAGAACAAACCAAAGATGTACCAGCGGTGCTGCAGTACACCATCCCGTCCCAAGTCCCCTCCTCATACGTCTTCAATACAAAAAGCGTCCCCTTTGAAAGACCAGCGTAGCAAGGGTCTGTCATTTTCGGCGATTGCCCAATTTTGAAAACGAACCGCCTTGCATCTACCCGGCGCAGAATCAGGAGCGCGAGAGACTACAGCCGAAACTATGATCCAGAAAATTTTCATTAAAGAATTCTGGGCCAATTTCCCAGACATTTCTGGACACAAACCTGGGCCAACTTCTGCCGTTCAGCTGGAGGCGCGAACGTGTTCAAAATACTGGGCCAACTTTCCGGCAGGTTGGTTAAGGAACGCGAGCCCGGCTCTTCTGGAAGAGGTCTCTTAATCGCAGGCTCGACTGCTCGGTAATGCGCTCTTCGAGACAAGACTGCCCTCCGCACCCATGCAACAATTGCAAAGGTGTGCGCGTCGGTCAGAAGAAGTAGTCGGAAGGCGGATCAACGAGATTGGGTTCATGCCCTCCCAGGGAAGAACAAAACACATCAGCACCATTCCGATTCCCAAAAAAGGAAGTTTCTAGAAGTATATCGGGAACTGGTACTCCAAGAATGCCGCATGACAACGACCGACGGGTAAACCTGTAGCCATGGACTTCGAGGAAGTCTCAAGCGAAGCACTCCATTTCAAAAAGGAGTCGTGCTCGACAAGTGCAGCGCCACACGTGCTGAAGCTTCACTGTTTCTCCTGCAGGAAACCAAGAGATCCTCAACGACGGCCGATTTCTTTGAATACAGAGCCGTCCTTGCCTCGTCATCGCTCGGATGACCGTTCCCTGTGCATGTTTCGGCTTGGTGCGTACATCTTTTCGCAGGGTGAGCAGAAATGCTCCTCGATGGCTCTTGCAGACAAAGAATTCGGTGGCAACTCACGGGGGCCTCCAATACCATCTTGTCGGCTCTGGCGAATCGACGCTAGCCGACGCGAACCGACGATACACCGACGATAAGTCGACGCTAGCTGACGCTACATCGGCGCTCCCTCATCGACTCCCAGGCGCTAATCGACGCTAGTCAACGCAGAAGACGGAAGTAGGAGGATGTACCAGGCTCCCATGGCTTGCCACCGGAAAAAAATGCACACGCCCGAGCGATGCCAAGTCGGCGTTTCTCTGTTGCAAGGAAGAGAAGGAGGAGGAGGAGGAGGAGGAGGAGGAGGAGGAGGAGGAGGAGGAGGAGGAGGAGGAGGAGGAGGATGGGGAGGGGGAGGAGGACAAGCTAGGTGCGCTCGCGTCATATCTGACGTCCTACCCCTCCCCTCCCATCCCTTACCATGGCGCTGATTTTCTCTATCCGCGGACGCGTGTCGTAGCGGACCTGTGGCTGCGTGCGGGTGGTGGTGCGCGTATGGCATGACGCCAGCGCTGCAGCGGGAGCACGAGTCGAAACGGGCGGAAGCGCGGAAATGAGGCCAGCGCTGCAGCGGGAGCACGATTCGGAACGAGCGGAAGCACGGAAATGAGGCCAGCGCTGCAGCGGGAGCACGATTCGGAACGAGCGGGGCCCGAAAATGAGGCCGGCGCCCCAGCGAGAGCAGCTTTTGAAAAAGAATGCAGGCGAAAACCCAACTCCCGGGAATCCTGTGTGTAAAAAAGCAGGACGCAGGGGGGGGGGGTCGGCTACTCCCAGCACGCCATCAGGGGAAGAGGGAGAGTAGTATTCATGTTGAGTAATTGTGGAGGAGGAGGAGGGGGAGGAGGGAGAGGCGAGGAGAGGAGGATTGAGGGGGAGAGAGAGAGGAGTGAAGGTAAGGAGGAGGGGAGAGGGAGGGAGGCGTGAAGACCAAAGCCGCGCGGCGCTCGGGCGAGCGAGCCCCACCCGGCAGCAGGGGCCGCCCGCCCTCCCGGGAGTTACCGCACGCTGCCTCTCAAGGCGAGGTGCGCGCGTGGCTCCAGCGAGGGCTTGACTCTGCGAACGGCCCCCCTCCTCCTGGTCCTCCTCCTCCTCCTGCTCTCTCCTCCCTCCTCCTCCTCCTTCCTCCTCCTCCACCGACCTCCTCCTCCTCCCTACCCTCCTCCTCTCCTCCTCCTCCTCCCCTCCTCCTCCTCCTCTTCCTCCTCCACCTAGGTCCTCCTCCTCCTCCTCCTCGCTCCTCCTCCTCCTCCACCCTCCTCCTCCCTCCTCCCTC
>CAUYUJ010017527.1:209153-231653 GCA_963575745.1 Prorocentrum cordatum | reverse complement strand
CCAAGGAGGCCCCCAGACCCCCCAAAAGAGCCCCAAAAGAGCCCCAAGACGCCCCAAAAGAGCCCCAAGAGGGCTCCAAGAAGGCCCTTAAAGAACCTCAAGAGAGCCCCAAGAAAGAGTTCCAGGAGGGCCCCAAGAGGGCCCCAAGAGAACCCCAAGTGAACCCCAAGATGGCTCCAAGTTTCGACACCGAGTTTAAAATAGAAATCAATGCAACAGCCATTACGAGTCATCGAAACACCCCTCACCCTTCATGGAAACACCATCGTAGGTTGCACCGGTTCCCACTTAAACTTCAATGCGGGAAGCTCTTTGAGATCCTTGTTTTCCCGAATACGGCTGCGCAACTGCATGCGTCCTGCCGCCCCTGATTCACCGACTCCCCTGCTGATCGTTTCTGGATGGGCTGGTGGGGATTTTTTTCGTCGCGGCCACAGGCGAAGGCGCCTGCAGCAGGAAAAGTCGGCTCGGGCTACGAGCGAACCTAATTGCCGGCGCGCGCGCGGGGCTAAGCAGGACCTAGCGCCGGGGGAAGCAGCTGCGCCGGGGCTGTGCTGAACCGCCGAGGCTGGGAACCAGCGCCGAGGGTGGGGACTGCAAGCGGCTGGGGCTGCCAGGAAACTGCAAACGTGCGGGTACCATGGGAGCTGAATCGCCAGGTAAGTGAATTGGACCTTGTCGCCACAGGGCGCCAGAAGTCTGGGCTGAGACCAACAGGGGGCACGCCAGGTCGACCAAGAAGGCTGAACCACTCCCGAATGAACCGGCGGCTGGTGGGGCTACTTTTTTGTCGACGACCACAGGCGAGCGCGCCCACGGCGAGTAAGGTCCGAGCGGGACGCGCGAGGTCCTAAATTAACTAGCAACGAACAGGCCTACCGCCGCAACTCAGGCCGTGGGCGCGAAGAGGCCGAGGGGTGGCAGAGGGCTGCGGGCTGCCAGGGGCTGCAAACGTGCATCGAGCCGCAAACGCGCTGCTGACTGCCAGGGGCTGCTGACTGCCAGGGGTTGCAGGCTGCCGGGTGTGAATTGAACTGCAGGGAGCAGGCAGCCGCTGCAAACTGGAAGCTGCAAGGGTGGCCTGAAACATGAGGCCTGTACCACCATGTAATTGAATTGGTCGCGTGAATTGGCCAGACGAAGCTGGATCGCAACCAAAATGGCGCGCAGTAGCAGGCTGGTTGGGACACGCGAAGCGTCAACAATTGCACTTGTGCTCAGTCGGCGAAGCCGTTGTACACGATTAAAACTAATAAGTATGCACCGCACTGAGGCGAGAGCTCCATGTTGAAAACCACCCGCGCTTCATCCTTGAAGCGGCTAAGATGTGCTGTTGATGGGGAAAAGGGATGTCGGACCACGAGGAGGACGAGGCGGAGGAGGACCAGGAGGAGGCGGCGGAGGTGGATGACTAGGAGGAGGAACAGGAACGGGAGAACGAACATGCGGAACATGAGGATCAGGGCGAGGGCGGAGGAGTGGAGGCAGGGGGAAGCTCACGACGCGGAGACGCGTGGCGAAACATTTTTTTGTGAAACCGAGAACTTTCCGATCGGAAAGAACAATTGCAAGTACCAAATACTTACGTCGTGTGTGTGGATGAGGGAACAACTAGTAGGCGGGGGAGGGGGCGGCAGCTATGGACACTATCAGGGAAGAGAAATAGACCTCAATTTGTGCAGTCGTGGAGACCAAGGCAGAAACGGGGGAGGCAAACTAGGTGCGCATGCAACAATTGTATCATCATGCGCCTCCCATCGGTCCCTTCTGATTGCGTTGGGTTACTGTTGTTGTACCTTCCGGCTGGGGGGTGGAAGGTGATACTGGCCCCGAATATACCCATATCGTGCGATGCGGAGTCACAAGGCTTTGTACATTGGGCGAGAAGGGCGTGGCGGATGATCTAGAGCAGGAGGAGAAAGAGGGCAAAGGGGACGGCCGAGGAGACAAAGGCAAAGGGTCGGCAACGACGAGCACCGACTCGAAATCAAAAGTTTGGCCTGCGCTGCGGCGGGAACGCAGTTCAGAGCTCGGATCTTGGAACGCGGCCACTGCCGCAACAGGAACGGTGCTTCTAAGACAGACCGCGGCCTGGTGTGCAAGCACCTTCCCGACGAACAGGAGGAGGAGGAGGAGGAGGAGGAGGAGGAGGAGAAAAACACCCCTGGCGGCAACAGAACCCCAAACGCTTCCGTCCGGATTTTTTTTCCCGCCGAGACCACGTCCGGGGCGGCAACTGGCTCCGAGCAGCGGTGGGCTGGCAACGGCGACCCCCCTCTTTGGACGAGCGCGTCCCACATCTCGCAAAGCTGACTACCTACCAGACCACCCCAACCCAACCCGAAGACCCGAATTTCGGGTTGGGGGGGGGTAAGGGTTCCACGCGTGTTTCTTCGATGCTTCCCGACCCCCCCCACTAGAAATCGAGGGTACATCTGAGCCTTCGGGTTGGGTTGGGGTGGTTTGGTGGGTGGTGAAAAGTGACTGCCCGCAGATGGCCTGGATCCGCCGCGGGGGACCTACGATACATTGCCTCGAGGCAGGCATGTGTTTTTTCGGGAGCTTGCAAGCAGGCACTTCGCGAGCAGCGGAACGCGCTCGGTGACTCGTGGCCGCCCCCGAGAGGAGGGCGCCGGCACGGCCGGCCGGGCCAGGGCCGCGGCAGGCCGGCCGCGGCGTCGGCCGATGGCCAGGACTCGGCCCTCCACGGCGGCGGAGGGCTCGGTCCTCGACGGCGGCCGGCGGAGGGCGGAGGACTCGGTCCTCGACGGAGGACTCGGTCCTCGACGGCGGCGGAGGACTCGGCCCTCGACTCGGACGACCAAGAGCCCAGACCCCCAACGTCATGATTTTTTCATTACGTCGACCCCTGGAGGTCTCGACCCATTCCCCTGGACCGGTTTTTTCATCCCGAGTCGTTTTTGGACGGTCTCGCGAGGGAGGGCGGCGGACTCGGTCCCCCACGGCGGCCGGCCGGGCCGGGGCCGCGGCAGGGGCCGGGCCGGGCCCGCGGCCGTCAGCAGCGTCAGCGGCGCGGTGGCGGTCTTGCCGAGGCAGCCCGCCAGGCCGCCGCCCAGGACGGCCTTTGGCCCGCCCGCGCCGGGAGGGCGGGCGAAGGCGAAGAGAGAGAGACCCAGACGGGAGGGAGGTTTGGGCTATTTTCGGAGGGTGTTTGGCTATGTGTTGCTACTTTCGACGGGAGGCTTTGGCTATTTCTTGGCGTCGTATAAAACAATCAGGACGGGAGGCTTTTAGGTATTTTCGGCTCTGGGGGGCCCTCGCCGGGCCTGGGGGCAGTCAACCAACGATTCAGGGCGAAAAACGGGTCCCGGGGAAAAGGGTCGGGACTTCCAGGGACGCCGTCCTGAGAAAATCAGGACGTCGCATGTCTGGGGGGAAAGAGAGAGAGAGAGAGAGAGAGAGAGAAAAAGAGAGAGAGGGAGAGAACAAGACAAAACATAGCAAAACAAAGCATGGGCGGCGAGCGAGGGGGGGCAGCTAAGCGAGAAGGAGGAGGCCTTCTCAGAAGGCGGCGGGGCTTCTCAGAAGGCGCCTGCCCTTCTGAGAAGGTCTTCTGTGCTGTCGGGGACGGCCTCGGGAACCTCTCAGAAGGCCGGGGGGCTGAGGAGGCCCCCTCTCCCCCTCCTCCCTCGCCCGCCTTCTCTCCCTGCCGAGGCACGTGGGCCAGGGCACCCCCACGGACACACCCTTCCTGCTTCGCCCTGGTGGCGTGCTGCTGCAGGTCGCATCGGCGATCGAAGTGGATCCGATCGGCGGAAATCGGCAGTTAGATGGTCCTTCATGGGAGCCTCTTTGACGCTAGCAACGCCCGAACATGGCATGGAATTTGATAGGATTTGGCCCTGATTCTGACCACGGCACTTCCCCGCGTCGATGGCAGCCGGGCAGCTAGGTCAGCTGCTGGCATCTGGGTCAGGAGAAGTCGACTCGGCGGTCATCGGCAGGCCAGTAAGACCTCCGTGGCGAAACCGCAAGCCAGATCGGCACAGCCGAGGCCGAGCACCGAAGCGGAATCGGAACCCAAGTTTAGGTCGGGCATGCCCCCCCCCCCCTTCAGGTGGATGTTTTGCACGAAGAACTGAACACACCTAGAAAGCATTCAAACATAGTACAACAATGGTCGAACAATCTCCCCCGGACAATATCTGTTGTTATGTCATGTTTGAATGGTGCTCTTCCTGTGGAGGGACGTGCCCAGCCTGCACCCATGTCGAAGTCGCATCGAAGCGAGTCGGCGGGGTCGACGTGAGCCCTGGGCACGTGCAGGTCGCGCCCTCCCCGAGGGGCCCGCAGGGCGGCCAGCCTGTCGGCGGCGAGCGCAGGGGGGGGAGTGAGAAGGGGAAGGCCTTCTCAGAAGGCGGCGGGACTTCTCAGAGCCCCGGCGCCTTCTGATGAGTACTTTCTTGAAGGGGCCCTGGGACACACAAATAAATACACACAAATAAAGATATTCCAGGCGGCGGGAATTCTCAGAAGCCCCCGCGCCTTCCGAGGAGCACTTCCTGTCTTCGGGGAAGGCTTCCTTAGAAGACTCCTCCGAGGGCCGGGGGACTTCCGAATTTTTTTTCTAGGGAGGCCTTCTCCCTCTCGCTTCCCCCCCCTGCGCTCGCCGCCGACCCTGGCTGCCGCCGCCCCTCGCTGCTGCGGAGCGGCCGCCCCCACGCGCGCGGCCCCGACGGTGTGCGTGCGGCAGCCCCGTGCCGCCGGGCTGTCGGCACGGCGCGCCCCCGGCAGCTGCTCCGCGCGGCCCCGGTGAGAGGCCGAGCTGCGGGCCCCTGGCCAGCACAGTCCCCAACATGATCGCGTCTCTTTTTAATCATTTTATGTTGATTTTCTTAAAACAAAAAAAAAAAAACGGGAGATTTGCTGCTATTTTCGGCCCCGGGGGGCGCTCGCCGGGCCTCGGGGCCGTCAGAAAATCATCAAGGACGAGAAGCCGGTCCCCCGGGGAACGGGTCGGGACTGCCAGGGTCGCCGTCCTGGAAAAGGCAGGACGTCGCATGTCTGGGGTCAGCCCGTAGGATAAGGCTGCAAGGGCCGTGGAAGGCCATGTCGACACTCTGCGGGCGAGGCGCGGCCAGCGAGAGCGGCCAAAGGCGGCCCAGAGGGGAAGGCTGCAACGGGTAACCTTGGAAAGGTGCTCATCCCTACTGCTACGATTTTGCTACTGTGCGGGTTGACTGTGCGTAATGTGGGCGCCGCTGCTGACAAGATAACGTGCACCAGAGTGCGCTCATCATCCGGCCTGGATGTCTTGGCTTGCTCGGGGAGCGGTGGCGTCCGTCGCGCGGCACCCCAATCTCGATGCCGCGCGGAGTGCGAAATGAGACCCTTGAAGCAAATTCTCGCCCCCCTCCCCCCGTCCCCCTCTTCCTCCTCCTCGTCCTCCTCCTCCTCCTCCTCCTCCTCCTCCTCCTCCTCCTCCTCCTCCCTGCCCAGCCAATCGCGGGGATGGCGCCCCCACTGGCCCTCCAGGGGCGGCCTTGAACGAAGCCGCTGCAACTCCGCCACACCTAGTTATCTGCGGCTCACCCACGAAGTTCTTCAAACAAGATCTTCCCACCCATCCCCCCCAGTCATCCTTCCCTCCCCCCCCCCGTCCTCCTCTTTCTCCTCCTCCTCGTCCTTCTCCTCCTCCTCGTCCTCGTCCCTCTCCCTTCTTCCATTCCCGATTCAATTGCACATGATGTCTGCTTCTCTTCTCCTCTGAGTATGCCCGGAAGATGTCCCGTTCTCCCCGCGTATTTTTTAAACACAGGATCGGGGGAACGTGTTTTTGATATGGCGTCGGTAGTATAATCCAACCGTTTTCGGGGTTCCGAAACGGTGCTCCCGCTGCAACGTCTGCCTCATTTTCGGATCGGCGCTTTGCTCACGTCGTTCAGAATGGCGTTCGCGCCCAAGGACGGGCAACTTTTCTGGATCCAGATTGTCTCTCATCGTTGTCGCCCCCTTCCTCCCTCCTCCTCCGCCTTCCCCTGGTTCTCCTGCCCACTCCAATTCCCGCTGCTGCTTGATGTGCGTCCTCGTCCTCGTCCCTCCCCCGCCTTCCTCTTCATCATTCTTTTCTTCCTGCGCAGCTCCCCCTTCCCGATTGCGCACAACACGATGACGTCCTGCTGGGACGTTCCGGGTCCGCTCTGCCACGCGTTCGCGGATGCAGAACACGTCCGCGCAACGGGAAGGGATGGGTGGGAGGGGTCGGACAGGATGTCAGATACGCACACTGTGGCACGAGAGCGCCTAGCTTGCCCCCCTCCCTCTTTCTCCCTTCGTCTGCCGAACTCGCCACAGCGGGGGCAAAACGTCACCGACGCTGCCAGATGGCGCCATCAGTTCGCCGCGGCCTTACACGCTACGACCGTCGCCATCCACGACCAACGGCACCGCACGCCTCGTCTTCTCCAAAGGCGTGCGGGATATTCCAGGACAGAGCTTTGCAACAAAGGAACAAACCCTTTCACCACACACACACACAAAAAAAAAAAGACCTCCTCCCGCGGCGCAACCACCAGGTCCCGTTTTCTTGTCGACGACCTCGACGGCCCCTGGCTGCAGCACGCTGGCGATTTCGCGGCTGACGACCTGGACCCCCTTTCGGTTTGGGGCCTCCTCCCTCAACTTAAGGGAAATTGGGACACACAAATAAATACACACAAATAAAAATAGTCCCCATATTTTCCCATATTTTCCGGGTTTTTGTCTTCCCGCCCAATTCCCATATTTTCCCATATTTTCCTGGGACTCGACGATTAATTGTGTCTGTGTGTTTCTCTCCCTCCTGATCAACGGTGAAGATGGCTGCGTCCACCCAACACAAAAAGCCGTCCCGAAAACGCCCACGCCCCCGGTGGGCGCACCAACGAAAGCGATACCGCCCGGCCATGTTGGGTGAAGGGGTCGCGGACTGCACCCCACAAAGGGACCCGCCCCGCCGCCCCAACCCGCTGGCAAGTGTTCAGTCGGGCCTGTCCCCCTACAAGGGGACTTCCGACGAGAAATAAAACATACCCCCAAAATGATCAAACAATAATCCAAAACTCGTCCGGGGACTATTTTTGGGGCATTTTCTCAACATTTCGGAATCTTTCTGGGGTATCTTTCATTTTTCGTCGGAAATCCCCCTGTAGGGGGACAGGCCCGACGTAAGGCAAGTGCTGCGACGCACCCGCCCCACCAGCGCGCAGCGCTCCCGCCCCACCGGGGAGCGGGCACCAAGGGCCTTCGGGCCGAAAAAAAATACCCGCCAGGGGGCCGGCAGCCTGCGGACCGCGGAGCCTCGTGCTGATCCGAGGAAGGCCCTCACCCAACACCGCACCGCGACCGGTCTAGGGGGCCACAGGCGAACCCCACCCCCACCCCCCACGATTTCTGAGGGGGAGGGTGGGGCTCGCTTCGCTCGGGAGCTCCCCAGCGAAGTGAGCCCCAGCCCACCCTCCTCACAAATCGTGGTGGGTAGGGGTAGGGTTCGCATGTGGCCCCCCACAGTCATCAGCGACAAGACAGCCGCGAGACTGCTCTCACGGCCAGCAGTCAAGCACCATGCCAGGCGCCAACGAGATGCGGTGACCTCGATGCGGGGGAACAAAATCGGCACCACCGACAGACAGGTTCCATCGTGCACAGAAGGCAGGACCTTTTCACTCAGCGGGCTTTCCGCCCTGACCCGACCAGAGAGACCACCCTGCAGGGCGATCTCCAGACCCTATTTCACTTTCAAGTTTGAAATACGGGATCGTCTACATAATTGATGTACCCCAAAATTGATTTTCTCGTCGAGTCATACGTAAGATGTTGGTAGATCTACGAACGTTCGACGCATTTTCCATGGACTCGACGAGAAAATCAATCCGGGGGTAACTCAATTCTGTAGTCGATCCCCTACTCGAACGCTGTGGCGCACCAGTGCTGGCCCCCTTCTGCGCGGACCGGGAAAACAGATGGAACCTGTTTCGTTGCCTGCTCGGGGATGGACAAATCCCCCCTTTAGTAAAACGTGGTTTAGTGAAAACGACCTGAGGCCCAAACCTGGCGGGCGCAAGCCTGGAAAATAACGGCCACGGCGCCCTCTCGAGAACCGAAAACGGACAATTCACTAACCGACGTGTCACTGTTGGGGGTTCTGTCCACCCCCGACCTGCCACTTCTGGGCCTGTGCGGAGGGGCGCCCCCGGGCGGCGGCTCTTTTCGCAGGGCGCCGAGGCGCGCACGCCGGCTCACGCTTCAGGCAGCCGGCGCCTCCCCGTGCACGGTGGCGCAGGCGGGCCCCCGTGGGGTGCTCTGACCACATCTGGTCGATATTTTTTTCCCAGCCGCGGACCCCCCGTGGTCCGCGCCAGGGGCGAGGCTATCCCACCACTCCTGGTAGCATGCGGCGCCTCCCGCTTTTGAGAGCGGGTCCGTTGAACACGTGCGGCTGAGGGGCCTGGGTGGTGACACTGCCCGAAGTGGTGCGCTCTCTGTCTCTCCCTCCCTCTCTCCCCATCCCTTGGCATCGCTGGTGCGACCGACGAGCTCCCGATCCGGTGTTGGCCTGGCCCCACCGTGGAACCACCGAGTCTAAATGTCACGGAGTTGGTGCGTCGCGTGTTGGCCAGCTGCTTATGCAGGACACGCGTCCGCATCGCCCTTCTCTCCTCTCTGTTTATTATCGTTTCCTCCTCCTGTTCCCTCGCTCCCTCTCCGCTCCCACTTGGCGCTGCTTGGCTGGGGTGGGATGGGCTTGGGCTGGACGGATTTCGCTCGCCCTTCCGCACGATTCTCCGGCATCCGCACCGTGGAGGAAATCCGCCTGATTTCGCCCCAGAACCACGCCGCTGAACCAGCTCACTGCGTTCCGCGGGGCTCGTGGCGGCATCGGTCGCCCGCGGCTCTCGGCTCCGGGGGCCCGTGGACGAGCCGGCGCGGTCGGGGAGCTGCGCCTCTCTCGCGGCAGGGCCCCACTCGAGCAGGACGGGTGTTGGGCTGGGGCGGGCTGGGGAGGGAGTTCTCCCCCCCCGCGTCCCCCTCTCTCTCTCTCTTTCTCTCTTTCTCTCGCTATATATATATATATATATATATATATATGTATTCTCTCTCTCTCTATCTCTCTCTCTCTCTCTCCTCCTCCCGCCCTCTCGGCTGCGGCTCTCTCGCGGCAGGGCCATGCTCGGACCCAGGCGCACGGCCACCCCGGAGAGGAGGTGGCCTCACCTCGGGGCGGGGCCTCCTCTCCAGCGCGCCCCGCCGAACGTTTTCTGGGGGTGCCCCCTCCATCAGGGCTGGACCTAAACGGTGTTTTTCGTTTTCGTTTTGTTTTCGTTTTCCCTCGTTTTGTCTTCAATCCGCAATTACCGCAAAACGATATCGAAACGACAACGGCCCAGGACATCGGCAAAACACCGTGTAGTTTCAGCCCTGCCCTCCATGGAGGCGTGCCGCGTGATCGACCTGCAAGGGTTCAAGCTCGTTCGGTGGCCGCTCGTGGAATCGAACTCCTGCGCGGGAAGGCCTCGGCTGGGGGTTGGGGGCGTCGGGCTTAGGGCGGGTTACAAGGGGGATTCCTCGTGTCCTCTCCCTTCCGCTCGTCAGCATTTCCTTCCCTCCCTCCAAGATGAGCGCTCCCCCCGCAGGGCCTTTCTTCAGCAGGAACCCTGCGGCAACGGGGCGCGACGTCGGTCAAGTTGGGCTGGGAAGGGGTCCCCCCCATTCCCCAGGGAGGTTCTTCGTTCTCCCTCCCTGACTGCTGGTCCGCAGTGGTGCTGAGCGCCCGCTGTTCTGATGGCGGGGGCTGGGGGACAAAGTGAAGCCCCCAGCAGTTGAGATGCGGGCTCTCTGCCGGCTCATTCTACTCCGAGTTTCTTAATAAGCGTGGGGGGGCGTCACCCCCGCCGACAGCCCCACATCGATCCCCGTCCGGGGCAGCCACCGCGCGCCGAAGGCGCTCCGACCCACGTCGCGGCGCGATGACGAGGCGAGGTTGACCCCTGTCGGGAGGGGGTGCTCCCCCACGCTTATTAAGAAATCCAGAGTACTCCTGACGGCCGCTGTCCCCTCCATCGCGGGCTCTGCTGACACGAAAGGTGGCCATAGACCTGCCCGCCTGGAGGCACAATGGTCGCTGTGGGAATGCTCCGTCGCGGGGGCCTGCCCCGTCAGCCTCACCTTGGGGCCACCCCAGCCAGCCTTCTCTCCCCCCTCCCTTCTCTCCCCCTCCCCACCCTTTTGCAGGAGAGCCCAGAATCGGATCGACAAGGCGGATCGGCGATCGACATGAATCCGATCGGCGGGCATCGGCAACCGAGTCGGGAGCAGCCGAATCGGCGCAACTCGGCAGGTCGATATAGGCCTCCGTTGAAAGGCACCACGGCCCAGACCGGCAGACGAGGTCCAACAACCGAATCGGAGCTGGAACACATCGAAGTCGAACCGAATCGAGTCGGAGCTGTCCAGCTGAGCCCTGCTGCCCCCCCCCCTGGGGTGCCTTCATGGAGGCGGTGCCCCGGGGGTCCTTGCCGCCCTCGACGGGCGCCATCGGCGCCCACCCCGCCGGGCCGCCACGAGGGCGAGGCCGCGCCCAGGGGCCCCCGAAAGCGGTGGCTCTCCCCTTTGGGCGAGGAGGGGCGCGCAGGGGGAGCGGGGGCACGAGCAGCAGGGAGGGCCCAGAGACACTCCACGAATGGAGCCCATCAGGACGGTCTTGCTTGTTGTTCCCAGTGCTCGGCCTCCAGAGGCCTTCGCCGGGCCCCAAGACCGTCCAAGAGCTACTCAGGATGAAAAACGGGTCTTGGCGGAGGGGTCGAGATTTCTGAGTAAGGAGCCGAACTCAATACACCGACGCTGTTTCCAGCCCTGCACTGAGTCGCACAGGAAAGCGGACCCTGGTGTATACGGGACTCTGGTGTATACATGTTCCGCTGTCTCCCCGGGAAAACGAAGAACAAGTGTACACCACACCACCCCGACGTCGTCCCCGACCCTCAAAAAGTCTTGGGATTGAGAAACAGCCCGCCACTGGCACTGTATATGTTCCAGTTTACGACTTAGTGCCCCGTGCTGAACAGCTCAAGGCACCGGACCTCAGGGGGGGACCGGCGCAGCACAGGGGACGGTACAACGAAGGAGAGGGAGAGGGTGGGGCGGGCAAGCAGGAGCAGAAAGGAGAGGGAAGTGGGGGAGAGGGACTGGGCGGAAGTACGGAGGATCCCAGACCCACTCGCGTTGTAAAAAAAATAATAAAACACGACGGGAGGTTTTTCATGATTTTCGGCCTCCCGGGGCCCTTCCCGGGCCTCGGGACCGTCAAAAACGACTCGGGATGAGAAACCGCTTTGGGGGAAGGAGTCCAGACCTTTGGGGGTCGACGTTGCGGAAAAATCACTACGTCCGATGTCTGGGATGGGAAGGGGGGCGGGGGGGGCGACGTGGGGGAGGGGGGGGAGGGGGGCGGCGACGGGGGTGGAGACCATCAGGGAGGAGTCGCAGGCGGCATGGGGAGATGGTGGGGAGGGGGAGGGAAGGGGAGAAGAAAGAGGGGAGGGCATGGGAGGTTGCATGTCGAGGGCAGGGGAGGGGACTCGCACCTCCCCCGGCCTTGGCCCAACTCCTGGCCCCAACCCTCTGCGCCCACCGTTCCGATCCTCTTCCGCCTCTCCACCCCTCTCTCTCTTCGCCTCCTGGCGGCATCCCCGCAGACGCTCCATGACCTCATCCACTGCCGCGTGCCCTCCCAGTCCTCCTGGTCGGTCTCCTCCTGTCTCTTCTGGTGCGCCTGCTCGTCTGGCACCGCGTGTAATGTTCCTCCCCCGCATCCTCCCAATTACCCCATCCACCTGCTTCTCCTGCTGTTTGCCCTGCTTAATTATCCTCCTCCTCCTCCTCCTCCTCCTCCTCCTCCTCCTCCTCCTCCATCTCTGGCTCCTCGTGCTCGCTATCCTGCTCACCACTCTCCCGTTGCCAGAGTTCCTCCTCCTCTTCCTCCTCCTCCTCATCCTCCTCGTTTTCATCGTCTTCTTCTTCCTCCTCCTCCTCCTCCTTCTCCTCCTCTCCTCCTCCTCCTCCTCCTCCTCCTCCTCCTCCTTCTCCTCCTCTCCTCCCCCTCCTCCTCCTCCTCCTCCTCCTCCTCCTCCTCCTCCTCCTCCTCCCCCTCCTCCTCTCCTCCTCCTCGTCCAGCTCCTCCTCGTCCTCAAGTCCCCCGCGCTCCAGCGCCTCCTCGTCCTTCTATGCGAACGTTGCTGCTCCCCCTCCATGTCTCGCTCACACGCCGCTGGGGTCCCTGGGGCACCTCGCAGGTCGGAGCTGCGCGTTCGGGAACCCACTGGCCCGGGTCAATCCAAACCCGGAGCATCCTGCGGGATCCTGCATGATCCTGCATGATCCTGCGCCCACGCCCAGGTCGGAGCAGCCCTGGCTCTGCAGGATCCTGCGAGATCCGGTGCTCTGACTGACCCCCCTCTGCATTGCTCCTCCGCCCCTTGAGCCCCGACGCGCCCCAAGCTTGAGGCGAACCCAGTGGGAAGAAGGAAAGGCGACACCAACACCAGCAGGGCGAGGAGGTGCGAGGAGGCAAGGGGAGTCTCCCTGGTGGTGTGGTCCCCCCCTCTCGCTCGAGACATCCCCCGCAACCAGCTCGGGGAGGCATCGTGGACCTCCTCGCTGGAGGTGGGCGCCCTGGTGGTGTTGGTATCGCTTCTCCTCCCTCCGACCCAGGAACTGGGGCAAGATCGGACAGGGACAGCTCGGGGGGGGATCTCTCAGAGCCGGCAGCCCTGGAGGGCGCATCGGGCACCGCGGCCTGGGCGGCGCGGGGAGGAGCGCCGCTCGCCCGAGGGGCTGGGACCCGAGGGGCCGAGGGCTGTGGAGACGCCGCTCCTGGCCATCGCTCGGACGTCCATTCCCTGTGTTTTTCTCGGTTTCGTGCGTGGTTGTTTCGCCAAATGGTCAAGGATGCTCCTCGATGGTCCTCGCCGAAGGAAAAACGTACACGTCCGAGCGATGCCAAGACTCCGGGAGGGGACTGCCCTGCGAGTGGGGGTGCGACGGATCCGCCGCGGTGGGAGGCGGATGGGACACGATGCGGGCGCGGCCGCAAGAGAACCCTCGCAAGAGACCCAACCCTGAAAGCCCGCGCGCGAGGTACACCCGAGGGGAGCCCCTGGAGCACCCTGAACGCAGCAGCTCCTTCACCGGCTGCGGGAAGCCACCGCGCAGCGCGCGGAGCGAAGAAACCCAGGACGCCCCGACGAAAAGCATACGGCTTCTTGGTGCGCGCCCACACTGTAGGTTGGGAGGGGGTCGGGGGCAACGTTTCGGGCTCGAGGTTTGGGCTCTTCGGGCGCTCGCGTGGGTTCTCGACTGAGGGGGACCTGGGACACACAAATAAATAGACACAAAAAAAGGATCCCCCATATTTTTCAATATTTTATGGGTTTTTGTCTCCACCCCCACTTCCCATATTTTCTAATATTTTCTTGGGAATCGACGATGAATTGTGTCTGTGTGTTTTCTTCCCTCCTGAGAAATGGGGGGATAGCAAAGGGAGGGCTTCTCCCAGCGCCTCCCAGCGCTGGAGGCGGCTACGTATCGAGGAATGGGCCCCTCGGTGAGGCCGAAACCAGCTGCATGCAGCAAAGTTCGTACCCCCCCTCTTTCCCAATCCCCCCCTTTCGTCCGGCCCGAGAGTTATCCCATCCCTGGCCTCGCCTGCGCCCAAGAGACCCTGCGTCAGCGCCGGGAGCTCGGCCCATGACGCCGCCCTGCTGCGCGCTCCTCTGCATTATCCTCTTCCCTGCCCTTGTCTCCAACCCTGAGATGAACTGCCCACCGCGGACCCAGCAGATGTCCCGCTCCATCCTCCGTTTTTCCGCGACGCTTGTCGTCCTGGTAGACCTGCTGCTGCTCATTATTAGAACGATTAATCCCCATCTTTTGCCATGGCCGTATCTATGCTGTCCCTGCTTGTGAAACTCTCCGCCTCTCTCCTCCTTCCCGCCCCCTCGTTCCTGCCTCGTCCTCTGATTATTGTTATTCCTCGTGTTCCTCTTTCCCATCCTCCTCATCCTACTCTCCATCATCATCATCATCATCATCATCATCATCATCATCATCATCATCATCATCATCATCATCATCATCATCATCATCATCATCATCAGCAGCAGCAGCAGCAGCATCATCATGGCCGTCACGGTCACCATCATCATTATCCACCAGTATCAGCACAATCATGCTCGTCAAAATCGTCGCCGTCGTCGCTAGCATCTTCCACAAAACCATCCCCATCATCGTCAACATCAGAATCATTGCCCGCACACGCATCCCCATCATCATCAACACCACCACCCCCGTCGCCATCACCATCACCTCCACCAAGCATCAACACCACCATCCCCGTCGTCACCGCGATCGCTCTCACCATCACCGTCACCATGACCACAACCATGGGCATCACCATATTCGTTACCACCGTCGCCATCATCGTCATGGCCATCATCGAAACCACCACCACAACCACCCGCACCCGCATCCTCATCATCAGCCGCAGCACGTTCGCCACCGCCATCACCAACGACGTCTCCACGATCATCACCATCGCCATCAACGTCGTCATCACAGCCTTTATGTCGGTCACCATCATCGTCGTCGTCCGTCACAAATATCATCATGATCGCACCCACCACGAATGTCATCATTACCATCACCATAACCATCACCAAACCATCCACCCGCACCATCATCACCACCACCGTCACCACCACCACCATCATCATCAAATCATCATCACCCGCATAATAATCCGCATCATCGTCATCACCACCGTCATCATCATCATCACCATCACCATCACCATCACCATCACCATCACCACCATCAACATCATCATCATCAGCAGCAGCATCATCATCATTACCATCATCATCATAATCATCATCATCAACAACATCATCATCATCATCAGCAGCATCATCAGCAGCATCAGCATCGTCTTCATCTTCATCCTCATCCTCATCCTGCTCATCCCCCCACGCCTGCTCCTGATCCTCCTGCTGCTCCAGCGGCTGCGCCCCCTCTCCTTCCCTATCTGCTGCTGCTGCTGCTGCTGCTGCTTCTGCTCCTTATCCTCCTCCTCCTCCTCCTCCTCCTCCTCCTCCTCCTCCTCCTCGCCCTCCTCGTCCTGCTTCTCCCCATCCTCAATCCTCCACCCGTCTCCTTGTCGTCCAGCGGCGAGCGCAACCAGTGGCGCGCCGACGCCCGCCGACCTCCTCTCCAGCACCTCTGCGACCAGGCCGTGCTCCCCATTTGTTTTGTGTTGCGCGGCGAGCCTGCCCGTGCCGTGCCCCCCCCTCCCCCGCCCCGCCCGCCACGCCCCGCGAGCACGCGGTGGGGGGCGCGGGGGGGCGCGGCCCGCGCCCTCGGGGGCCACGGGCTTGACCAGGTCGACGCTCCACTTGCTCGGGCGCCCCTCGGGAGAAGGGCGCGGCGCACCGCCGGGGCTCGAGGAGGTGCAGGGGTCGGGGGCCGAGCTTCGAGGACCGAGGGTCGAGGTGAGAGGGTCGAGATTCGAGGCTCGAAGATCGAGGATCCAGGTTCGAGGATCGAAGATCGAGGATCGAGGCTCGAGGATCGAGGCTCGAGGATCGAGGATCCAGGGTGCGAGTTTCGAGGGGGGTGTCGAGGATCGAGGTCGGGGGACGAACTACGTATCCAACTTTCGGGGGCGAGGCTCCGAAGACGGCGGAGGAGGGGGGCCCCCCCCTGGGCCTCCGGAGGCGCCCCCAACAAAAAAGAGGAAGACTGGCAACATCTTCGGGCCTCGATCCTCGATCCTCGACCCTCGACCCTTCGATCGAGGCTCGGGGCTCGCGGCGGAAGCTCCCGACGGCGGCGGTGGAGGGATGGGAATTTTCTAGGCGGGGAGGCCGTCTCGGGGGAGAGCGGGCGCGGTCGAGGGCGGAGGGGGGATGGAAGGAGTGTGGGGGGGGGGGAAGAGGAGGCAGACATTGGATCCTCGATCCTCGGCCGGCCCTCAATCCTCGATCCTCGACCCTCGATCCTCGATCCTCGATCCTCGAATTTCCTCCTCCTCCTCCTTCTCCTCCTCCTCCTCCTCCTCGAGGGTAGAGGATCGAGGGCCCCGTCGAGGCAGCTGTTTGCCCACTGGGGGGGTGGGAAGCGGCTAGGAAAGCACGGGTAGCGAGGGGAGCCAGGGGGGGGAGGAGGGGGAGGGGGAGGGGGAGGAGGAGGAGGAGGAGGAGGAGGAGGAGGAGGAGGAGGAGGAGGAGGAGGAGGAGGAGGAGGAGTCAGGAGTCAGGAGTCATCAAGAAGGCGCGGGTCTGAGGTCCCTCGGAAAGGGCCTCGCGCGGCCCGAAGGGGCGGAATTTGAATGGGACAAGTGGTGCGAGGGAAAGTGGGAAAGGGGGGAAGGTGCACGGGAAACCGCTCGCGCGCTCTGCCGGCCAGCAACCGCATGCTGGCCACCATCCCATCGGAGCAGTGACCCGTGTGTCTGTCTCTGTCCTCGCCGTGCCGCCCCCCCCCCCCCCGGCCCCTGCCTCCCTCCTTCCCCTTCCTCCCTCCTTCTTCTCGTCCTGCTGCTGCTACTCCACCCCTCTCCTTGTGCAGGCTCCCCTCCCCTTTGCGACCGCTGGCGGTGCGCTGGGGATCCGCCCGGGGAAGCACGAGCTCAACCCCTGGACTCTCCTCCCCTTGCCGCTGCACGCCCTCCTGCGCTCGGAGGCGGCTCGCTGGAGGTGCTCGACGCACGCCCCTCCCGAGGCAGCAGGGCGCAACCCCCCCACGGCCTTCTTGCTGATCTTGGGGCCCATGCGTATGCGGTTGCTGACGACCACCACCTCGGATGCGTGCGGGCCGCGGCTCGACGTCACGAGCATCCCTCTGCGATGTAGTTCCACTCCGTAGGAGAGGAGGCGGAGGAGGCGGAGGAGGAGGAGGAGGAGGGGGAGGAGGAGGAGGCGGAGGAGGAGGAGGAGGAGGAGGAGGAGGAGGAGGAGGAGGAAAAGGGGGGAGGAGGAGGAGGAGGAGGAAGCTGAGGGAGGGGGCACGGAGAAAAGAGGCGGCATGGCGAGGTAGCGTTCTCTCTGCAAGGGCGGGGCCGCGCGCACCAGTCTGGCCAACAACGGACGTACTCGATGCTCATGCGACCCGCAAGAACAGAGGGCGAGAGGCCAGGGGGGAGGGGGAGAGAACAGCAAATACACCAAGAAAAAACGGAGTGGACAGTAAGATAATGGAGAGAATGGATAGATATGGAGATGGACGTGGGAGATTGAGTGGCGGTGACGATCATGTAATGACCTGTAGATCGGGACGCCTCCTGGCTCAGCCGATGTGTCCCAACACTCCCGTGTGTTGGGTCTTCGTTTTTTCCATCCGCAGCTCCGCGCGCCTCCTCTTTCTTCCTCCGACTTCCCCTCCTCCTCCTCCTCCTCCTCCTCCTCCATCCTCCTCTTCCTTCATACCCCCCCTCCTCACAATGACTCGCCCCCTCGTTCGACCCATGCTCGGAGGCTCGAGGGGGGGGAGCCTCTGTGCTTCGCCCCCCCTCGTTCCACCAGAGCTCTGAGGCTTGAGACGGCCACGGGGCCGACAAGGGACCCGGGCCTCAGTGGGACATTATGGTTTTCTCGGGCGCTCCTGCAATCTCGTTTCGAATCGCACCTCGGCGGCGAGCGAGGGGGGGGAAATGAGAGGGAGGTGCTCCGCGATGCCCCGAGAGGCCTTCCAGCAGCTACGCCCCGCCGAGGGCGTTTCCCGGGGTGCCCGGACCGTCCCGAACGGCCGCCGGAGACCCGGGTTATGACCCAAGGACAAGATTCGACGGCGAGTGAGGGGGGGACGTGAGAAGGAGGAGGCCTTCTCAGAAGGCGGCGGGGCTTCTCGGAAGCCCTCCGGACTTCTGAACCGTTTCCTGCGTCTTCGGGGAAGGCTTAGGAAGCTTCTCCGAAGGCCAGGAAATTTCCGAACCCACTGAGACAGCCCGCCCCTTCTCACTTCCCCTCTGGGCGCGCCGCCGAGTAGTACTAGCAACCATCAAGAACGCTGACACGCGTCTACCCATCCAGGCCGCTGGCTCGCGACGCTGCTGCCGAACCGCTGCCCAGGTTGCTCGTTCGCTCGCTCTTCAATCCTCCCATCTCTGCCGTTTATTTGGGCACACTCCTCATATGTCTCCTGCCCCCCAGGGGGTTCCAACGAGGGCCCCAGTGGGTGCGTCCGCATAGCGTCGCCCCGCCAATTCCAGCATACCCCGCACACGTCTCGTGGCCACTTGAGTAAGGAACTTCACCGAGCCAATTTCAGCGCACCCCTCACACGTTTCCTCCCCATCACAGAGATCCATCCAAGGCCCCAGCGGGTGCGTCCGAATGACATCGCCCCAGCTAATTCGGGTACAACCCCCACACGCTTCCAGCCCCCAGGGAGTTCCGCAGAGGGGCCTAGCGTGTGCGTCCGCATGGCGTCGGCCCGCCCATGCCGGCACCCCTCACACGCTTCGTGGCCCCGAATGGAGCCCCGCTGAAGGCCCCAATGGGACGTCCGCATGGTGTCGCCCAACCATATTCTGGCGCACCCCTCACATGTTTCCCAGCCCCAAAAGGGAAAGCTATAGCGATGGCCCGCCCCAACGGGTGCGTCTGCATGACGTCGCCCCGCCCATGTCGGCACACCCGTCACACGCTCCGTGGCCCACAGGGAGCTCCATCGAAGGCCCCAGCGGAAGGGTCCGCATTGTGTCGCCCCACCCACGTCGGCACGCCCCTCACGAGGATCGTGGCCGCCCCATAAGAGGCTCCGCCTGCGGCCTCGGTATGCCAGTTCGGCCCAAGACGGCCTCAGAGCGCCCATTTCGGCACACACACACACATGCACACAAACACCCCCACACACACACACACACACACACACACACACACACACACACACACACACACACACACACACACACACACGCGCGCGCACACCACACGCGGATCGTGCCTTCCAAGGGCTTCACCTGCAGGCCCAATTTTTCGCAGTCCCCATCTCGCAATCAAATCAGCCTCCACGGCGCGCGCGCCAGCGAACCCCGGCGCCCGCTCCGCGGACGCAGCGGCTCAGAGCTGCCCGACGTGAGGTCGGAGTCACGCAGCCGGCGCGGGACAGGCGGTGGTGTCACACACCCCTTCCCACCCTGCTGGTTCCAGAGCAAGGCAAGCAGGAGCAGGCCGCCCGAAACCAGCCGCTCTTCCCGCAGAGTCGGAAAGCGCCGCCCGCTGGAGTGACGGGCGGCGACACTCACGCGGACGACTGCCTCCGAAAGCCAGCCGACGCCCCCCCCCCCCCCGCCAAGGCGCCCCGCCCCCGCCGTAACGCCAAGTAAGGCGACATGGCGACCCCAGTGGCGACGAGCGGCGGCTGGGCAGAGGAGGGCGGCACAGAGAGCCAGGCACAACCTCCGATTGGAAGCGGCTCGAAGAAGGGCGGCCCCGAGGGTAAGACCACAACCAGGCGCAGGAACGAGTGACAGCACTGCGGGCGCCCACGAGGAGAGACCTGGCCAAAGGAGGGGGACGCCACGAGAGGGGAGGGGGGCGCAACAGGCCGTCCCCAGGCCGAGCGGCTCCGGACCGAGGTAAGCGCTCCGTGCCACGCCTGTGAAGCAGGAGGGGGCGCTGCCGCACACTGAAACCGCGAGCCCGCGAGAGGGAGAGGCCGCAACGCGAGGGAGGACGGTGGAGCCCCCCCCCCCGACGGGGCAAAAGCAGCAGGACCGCCCCGCGGTGGCGCGGTCACAACGGCGCGCATCGCGACTGTGAGGCGCGGGGAGCGCGAGGCTCGGCGGGCTGCCCAACCCGCCACCCAGCCAGAGGCCAACATCGGTCCTCGCTCGCTCGCCGTCGCAGGACAACGAGGTAGCCAAGGCGGGACAAGAGCGGAGCAAGGCTGCTGCACTGCACCCCTGGGCTGGGCACGACCGACCGCGTCACGACTGTGAAGCACGTGCGCAGAGTTTTTCGGTTCCTCCACTGGCCACTCGCTATCAACTATGGCCGAGTTCACCGTCCAAGTGTCGCTGGCCACAAGATTGAGCCGGAGAGGCCGTCTCAAGTGCGACCGCTGGGGTGGCCTGGCGGTGCCTTGGCGTGCCGAGGGGCGGGGACCAAGGACAGGGACCGCCAGGCGGGTGGCCCCTCACTGGCCCACAGCAAGCCGCCCAAAGGGACGGAGGTGGGCCAGGACGGGGGCCTAGTCAGAGTCTCCTTCGCCGCAGCCGATGGGAGGGACGAGAGGCATCTCATCCTCCTCTTCGCGCAGGGAGCTCGAAAGCAGGCGCAACTGTCTGGCCTCGCACCTTTGTGGGCGAGGAAAAGGGTGCGGCGCGGGCGGCGGCGGCGGCGTCGAGGCTAGTCGAGCAGCCGTTTGCTCACGCCGCTGTCGCTGCTGCCTCTGAATTTCGGCGGTGTTGTACCGCTCTGGTGTTGACATTACGGCACGCGATCGGGGATGCTTGCCAGCGAGAAGTCTGAGGGACCCGCCCGGGGTCGCGTCACCACTGCGAGGAGAACGAGCCGGAGGCAGCACGGACGGGCCAGAGAACGCGGCGCGGCCAGCGAGGGGGGGGGGCGGCAGAGCAGCGAGCAGGGAAGACACAGGGGGAAGCAGCCGAGGGCCGGCAGGTCGAACCAACGAGGGCAACTCCGTCAGGCAGGAGCGACGCCGCAGGTGCTGTCTGCTAGGGGGCCACATGCGAACCCTGCCCCAATCCCCCACGATTTCTGAGGGGGAGGGTGGGTCAAAAATGCTCCTCGGTGGTCCTCGCCGAGAAAAAAAGGCACACGTCCGAGCGATGCCAGGTGAAGCGGCAAGGCGGCCCTGGGGGCGACGAGTGGACCCGGCAGACGCCTGGGAGGAGGGCCCAGCAGACTGGGCACCGCCTCAAAGGGGCAGGGTGTCGCGAAACCAGAGACACTGCTGTGGACCCCCCCCGCGGCGAAACCACATAGGAGAGAGGGGGGGGGACACCTTTCGATCGCGACCGCGGCGAAAAGGTCGGGCGGCGTCAAGGGGCGAAGCACAGGGACCACGTTATAACTTAGCGCACAGGAAGAGGAAGGCAAAAAGAGACAAGACCAAGCGAGGAAGGAGGCAAACAGGAAAGGGGGGGGGAGGAGCACGCGAGAGGGGGAAAATGGGGCACAACGAGCAGCCCCACGGCCAAGATGCATGGAATCACACGAGACATTCCGCATCCCGACTGCGAAGCGGAGGGGCAAGCTGAAGCAAACAGAAGAACGCGAGCGCGGGAAGGAACAGAAGAGAAGGAAAAGCGACGCCCTGACTGTGTCAGGACGGCGTCCCTGGAAGTTCCGACCCTTTCCCCGGGACCGGCGCTTCGCCCCGAGTCGTTGTTTGACGCTCCCGAGGCCCGGCGAGGACTTCCCCCGGGCCGAAAACAGCCGAAAACCTCCCGTCCTGATTTCTGTTGCGACGCGATCCTGTCTGGGTATGCAGTCGGGGCGTTGACCTAAGGAACCTTAGATAAGGGTCGAGGCCCCTCTTTCCCACAAGTCAAACCTCGATGTCCCATGGAAGAGCTGAGGAAAACCCAAGGCAGACTGTAAAGCAATCAAGGAACATCGAGCCCCTCCCCAACGAAAAGGGCTGCTTCTTCAGCTCCCCGACTGTATCGCGGAGGGACCTCCCCGCGGGCCAGGCCACAGCGGCGCGCAGCACGACTGTGAAGCACGG
Organism: Prorocentrum cordatum; assembly: GCA_963575745.1. Taxonomy (NCBI): domain Eukaryota; class Dinophyceae; order Prorocentrales; family Prorocentraceae; genus Prorocentrum; species Prorocentrum cordatum. The sequence continues at coordinate 209,906 of CAUYUJ010017527.1, read as the reverse complement.
GGAGCGTCGGACCTGGGAGGCCTGGCGGACCGCCCCTCGCGGCAGAGGGACACCCCGCCACCGATCCCGAGGCGGAGGAGGAGGACGATGAGGAGGAGGACGAGGAGGAGGAGGATGACGAGGAGGAGGAGGAGGAGGAGGAGGACAAGAAGGGGGATTGAGAGGAGGAGAGAAGAGGAGGAGGATGACGAGGAGGAGGAGGAGGAGGAGGAGGAGGAGGAGGAGGAGGATGACGAGGAGAAGGAGGATTGAGAGGAGGAGAGAGGAGGAGGAAAAGGAGGAGGAGGACGAGGAGAAGGAAGACGTGGCACAGAAGCGGGTGGCCCTGCCTGCAAAACCCACGTGCTGGAGACGCGTTGGAGTCACGCGTGCGGGAGCCCCTGGTATCTCCGAGCAGAAGCCGGGGCAACCAGTCTGGCGCGGGACCCCCTGGAAACAGCTCCCGGCGTTCCCGGCCGAGCACGGGACGCGCACCCAGCGCGTGACGCACTGGAACCTCGCGGCGCCCTTAGGCCCTGTAGCGGCGCAGGGGAAGAGAAACAGGCGTGCCACTCCCCCGATCCCGAAGTTGGCACGCGCGGGGAAGACTGCGATCAGAGTGAAACTCACTCAACCCACCGCCAACATGCATCATTGGGGGGTTGCATTCACAGATGAATGCAGCATGAATGTTCGCGAATTTCGTCCCAGGCCCGTCGCAGGGCGCCGCCGCGTCCACTTCGGAACTTCCCTCTTCCGTGTCGTGCCCGACGA